>JACN01092987.1:0-15734 GCA_000787155.1 Scartelaos histophorus | reverse complement strand
TTGAGCGTTCGGGTTTACAGTGCAGGATAGACCGAAAAGTCAAGTAAAAATACAAAATGGATTTAAATAACACAATTTCAGGAGCCTGTGATGAATACAAGCGTTCAGGGTCCTGTTTAGGAGTTTGATTTTCAACAGAAAGGTGAGAGTGACTAACTGGAAAACAGCAGGGTTGTGACTGTAATTTAACGTGTGAGAGGGACTGGTTTACAGCACAAAATGCACTCACCTGTTGTTGTTCCAGCTAGATCAGTTTTCAGATTAAGGCTAACTTGAGTTAAAGAGCTTCAGACATAACAGAGCCTACAGTTAGCCTCACACCCCCAGGGAATGTTGATGACGTTGACGTTTTGCAGATTTTTGCACTGTGGGAGAACGCAATAAAACACTCACAATGCATCTCGACTGAGTTTCTTGAAGAATCCTGGAACAATGACATCTGCTCCAAAGTATCAATACCCCTTTACCTGGAAAATAGAAGAGGGGAGGGGGAGAAAAGAGGGGAAAGCTAAATTCATCTTACCAAGGCGAGTGCGACTAACTGAAAAACTGTCGGCTAATGCTAATGCTAATGCTAATGCTAATGCTAATGCTAATGCGAACTGAAAAACTAATTCTAGCTTGTGACTGTAATATTATTTCAGTCTTTTTAACAGCACAAACCATCTGTGCTGTTGTAGTTCCAGCTAAGCCACCTTTTCTTGGTCTGATTGTGTTAAAATGAAGCTCAGGTTCCTCAGATTAAAGTCTTAACAGAGCCTCAAACAGAGCAGAGCCTCTAGTTAGCATCACACCCCTCGGAAAATAAAGTTCATTCATCAGCTGTCAGTAAAAGCACCGGCTGTGGCTAACCCCCGTATAGCTCACTCTTCACATTTCCACGTTTGCCGCCGACAGCCCCTCCGCCGCAGATGGATAGTTTTGGTGAAATAACCCGGTTTATCTGGGCCAGCCCGTCCCTGCGTCTGACGGATGATTGGGCAGAGAGGCGCCGTAATTGACTGCGTTTGTTTTTTGTTTTTTTTACTTTACCGATAAATACGTCTCCCATGGCAACGGAGCTGACGTCGACCATATTAGCTCCATCAGTGTCGCTCTGGACTGGAGACAGGGACACGCACAAGGATCCCAGCTATATTTACTCGATTTTTTATTTGGTTACCTTATTCTAAATTTGATAATACTGAATGATCAAATATTACGAACAGCTGATGCAGTAATAGAGCAGATTGAACGCTATTTATACCACGACCAGTGAGAAATCCAACTTCCGTGCTTTAATACTGCAACATTAAGAAGTCGTCCTGCAACAGAAGTAGAAGCAGAAGTTTGAGACATTTACAGACAGTGGACAAGCTTTTCGACATAAAACTGCATAACTTTTTTATTTAATGCTTACTTATTGATTTTGAATATGAGCAAAATTATGAAATATTTAGGCAACGTGTTGGAAACTCCAGAGTTCTCCCTTCGACTGTATAAATAGCGAGGATGACAGGAGAAAGGGCATCTGGCATAAAATCTATCTATGAGGGATAAGTTTAATGCTACACTGTGTGACATTTCTGACATATCAATAATATATCCAGGTTACAAACTTTCCACCAGCATCAGTTTTTACTTACCTGATGCTAAATGTAATAACATGTGGAGATAGACATAAATATTAGTCATGTTAAGGTAATACATTTGCAATGCTATTCAGTTAAAAATGCCGCATCTGATTTTTAAAACTTAAAAAATCTTAAAAATCATAAAAATAATAAAAAATGTAAAAATCATAAAAAAATTAAAAATCATAAAAATCTTAAAAACGTAAAAACAAAAATGCATTCTGAGCATCCTAATGATTCATACCCAAGAGTTCATAAGCACTTTTCACAACTCTGAGACCAACACAAAGTTTTTCTGTCACATTAAAGCAAAGAACAACTAGCATGCTAACTTGCACATCCTGATTATAGGACAAGAAAAAAGAAAAAAAGCTTTTAGATGCCGACATCTGCCTTATTAGACCTGCGTTCACAATATTTCTGTACTGGGGCAAGTTAAATTTTGCTCAAGTATGTTTATTTTACATTTATTTGACTGACCGATTATTTTTTTAAAAAACACTTTACAGTTCCTCCTCTTCCTGGTTGTTCCGTTTATCCGTATTCTGATTTTCTGGGCCAACTGCAAACAATAATCTAATTGCACCAATTTATATGTCAGGATATCGGCTTCCAAATATGTGTTCAGCCGATATCCGATCCAGTAAGTTTTGTCAGTATCGTAATTTAAAATCAAGAGGTAACCAAACATCTCAAGAAGATTTTTGTCCGTCGTCTGAAAACATTTTACATTTTACTTATACACTTGGAGACTGTAGAGAGATTGAATTTCATGGTCCCCAAAAATAAGTTTCAAATGAATGTTAGAAGGATTCCTATAACTTATTTTTCCCTGTACACTTTGAATTTCTGTTTTAGTTTCTAAGCTGAGGTCTTGGCACTATTGAATTTCACTGTACTATAATTGCACATTCAAACACAAATTTCCACTCTTGCATTTACTCTGCTGTCCGTGTGTCGCCGCGGATGATTGCGGTGGTGTCTCGGCGCGTTCTTTGCCATTTGGGGCCATCATGGAGGGATTGTTTGCTTTCCATTCGGAGGCAGACAGCTTGAAAAAAGAGCCAGATGACACGCCATGTTTAGAGAGCGGCGTAATGACAGGGTAGAGCGGCGCGGGGTGTGGTGTCTACACAGGGGACAAGTCAAGCCCATGGAGATGACAGCGCTGATCCTCCATGCTCCAGCACACTGAGGAATACATGGGGAAAAGAAAATTAAACAAGATGGCATCTGCTTTTGAATCTACACTTGCATCTGCGAAAACTGTGCTTCTTATATTACACAAAATGGATTCCTGTGAGCTTTTAACGTCCACTGTGTAACTTTTCCAATGGAGAGTCCGTCAAATGCTTTTCTCCACGAAGATGTTGTTCCTTTGTCTGGAATGTTTCACAGAATCTTCATGGAGACTAAACCAGATCAAGTTACAGGTCAGATCTGTGGAGAGGCGACCCCGCTCACAGTCAGAATGTGTTTTTTTAACTTATTTTTGAGCTATAAAACCACCTGTAATTTAATAAATGTAAAGTAGAGCTGTTTAATGTCATACTGTGGAACATTCCAGACAGAGCAGGTGATGGATCCTCCACCAGAAAAGTTACACAATGCAGCTTTAAGCCATTAGACTGTTGTTTCCACCTCAAACACATACCCAGAGTTGTGATTTGTTTCATTCACACGTGTTTGAGTAATACTTTATTATTAGTCTGTCTACATCTCCAAAGCTCCAAATTGTAGCTTTCGCGTTAAAAGCCACGTTTTAGCTTTAGTTCAATAGAGATTGGCAATTCCAGTACCGAAAAATGATTTTAGTGAAGGTAGAGTTTAAAAACAGTGGAGCACTTCCTGTATTACCACATGATATCACAAGGCGTTCACGTTTTCTGCTCTGTTTTCTGTTTGAGAGCAAAACTCAGCCTAAATATGCAGGATGTGTGTGTTAAATGTGCGTGAATGAAACAAAACGCAACTCCAGATACGTTTGTGGAGAGGAGACCCCAAAAATAGCGCATTTAAATCCTTTTCTTGCTGCAAATATTTTGTGTCCAATACAGACTGGAGACTTGACATTCATAAAGCGGTACTGTATATATAAATGCATTATCGTCATTACAGACGGAGGGATAAAGTGTCACGCATGTGGGACATCAGGATTGTCGCTAACAGGATTCTCTTGTGTGATTTGACCTGGTCTCTCTTCAATTGGATTTGAACTTGTTGGTGCCTGTACACACCTCATCTGCTGCTCTCACTGCTCTGTTCTCCCATAGAAAAGAAAAAGCCTCATCTTTTCAGTTCTAACTCAATGCAACTTCTGGTATTTCCCTGTGCATCCATCAATCGTTTTCTGTACAAGAGGATTAAACCGTCTCTCCTCTTTCTCTTTCTCTCTTGCACATTCTCCCTGCTTTCCTTTCTCTCTCTCCCTCCTCTTTTTCTCTCTCCCTTTCTCTCTCTCTTTCTCACTTTTTCTCCTCTCTCACACTTTCTTTCTTTCTCTCTCACTTTCTCTCTGCTTTCTTTCTCTCGCTTTGTCTCTCTTCTCTCTTGCTCTCCTCTCGCTCACTCTCTCTCCTGTCTCTCACTTTCTCTCTCTCTTTCTCACTTTATCTTTCTCTCACTTTATCTCTCTCTCACTTTCTTTCTGCTCTCTCCTCTCTCTCTCACTTTCTCTCTCCTCTCTCTCTCTCTCACTTTCGTTTTGCTCTCTCTTCTCTCTCATTTCTCTCTCCTCTCTCCTGCTCTCCCCTCGCTCACTTTCTCTCTCTTCTCTCTCCTCTCTCTCACTTTCTTTCTGCTCTCTTCTCTCTCCTCTCTTTCTCACATTCTCTCTCCTCTCTCTCTCACTTTCTTTCTGCCCTCTCTTCTCTCTCCTCTCTTTCTCACATTCTCTCTCCTCTCTCTCTCACTTTCTTTCTCTCTCTTCTCTCTCTTTCCCACTTTGTCTTTCCTCTCTCCCCTCTCTCTCTCTCCCCTCTCTGTCTCCCCTCTCTCTCTCTCTCTCTTCTCTCCTCTCTCTCTCTCTGTCTCTCTCTCGCTCTCCTCTCTCTCTCTCTCTCTCTCTCTCTCCTCTCTCTCTCTCTGTCTCTCTCTCGCTCTCCTCTCTCTCTCTCTCTCTCTCTCTCTCCTCTCTCTCTCTCTGTCTCTCTCTCGCCTCTCTCTCTCTCTCTCTCTCTCTCTCTCTCCTCTCTCTCTCTGTTTCACTTTCGGTCTCCCCTCTCTCTCTCTGTCTCTCTCTCTGTCCCTCTCTCTTCCCCCCTCCCCTCATCCTCCCTCTCTCTTTCTCTTCTTCTGCTCCTTAAAATTCACCAACATTAAATCAAATTAGGGTCAATGGTGCAGTGCAGGAGCTAATCCGACTGCACAAAGAGGCTTAGAGATGCGCCTCCTGTTGGCAGATATTATTAAAAGTCAGCTGTGAAATAAGCGATTCTTCCATCAAAGCTGCAAACAGATTTACGGGTCAGGTCTGCGAGATAGTGGCACTGGAGGAGCTCAGGCACAAAATACTGGAGCAGGCTCTTCCTCTGTGGAAGACATCAGATTGTGTGACACTGGAGTATAGTCCCCCTCTCTCTCTCTCCTCCTCTCTTTCTTTATCTTCCTCCCTCTCTCTGTCTCTTTCTTCTTCTCTCTCCTTCCTCTTTCTCTTTGTGTTTGACAGTGTAATATAAGTCATAACCAGTGTGTAACATTATATTCTAACATAATACTTTAATAGAACAGTCAGTTTGCACAATATGAACAATGCAAAACAGTGAAAAACTTCTTAGTGTACTACTTACACATCGTCAAGAATTCAGCACAGTGGATTAGTTAAAGGTGCACTGTGTCACTTTTCTGATCGGGGTGTCAGGCATATATTTGTCAGATGGAAATGTTATTGTGTTGCCTGGAATGTTCCACAGAACGGCATAAAAATATCAAACAAGCATTTTGTTAATCACAACGAAAAATGCGTTACGTTATGTAAGATACTCTTACTATGAGCGGTGGTGCCTCTCCACAGATCTGACTTGTAGGTTGGCTTGGTGGAGCCAGCTACCCCTCTCCTTAGGTAAGTTTTATGCTCGACTGTGGAACATTCAAACCAGAGTAAAAATATCTCTATGGAGATAAGACAGTGACCCTCCACCAGATTTAAGATCACTGTACAAAATGTTCAAATTACAATAACAATTTTAAATTTAAATTGTATAATTCTGAATGATGCAATTTTATCAGTCCACAATGTGCTTGCAAGTTAATATTTTGTTCTCAAAGTCGATCTGACTAAATAAACGCTGTTCTTAAAGGTGCACTATGTAACTTTTCTAATGGAGAGCCCGCCATCTGCTTGTCTCCATGGAGATCTTGTTGCTTTGTCTAGAATGTGTCAGTATGGGATTAAACAAACCTATCTTTATATATCTTATTATATATTATAGATCTGACTTGTAACTTGGTCCTATGGCGTCACATGCTCTCTCTGTAAGGATAAATAAGTGCAAGGCCATATGTGGAACATTCCAGGCAGCATCTGCATGGAGAGAAGCTGCTGATGGGCCCTCTAGCAGAAAAGTATTTATTAAAAGTGGAAAGACAAAAAGAAGTGTGGGTGGAATCCAACATACCAGTTACAATGGCTCAAATTGCGAGTGTAATTCTCTTAATAATAGATAATTGCCTGAAAGATGGCATAATGACCCCAACTTTAAAGTGCCCCTGACAGAGTGGACTACTCATTTCACTAAAAACCAGCAAAGATCATTGTATTAAAGTTTTTGATAAAGAACTGTGCAAAGTTTCTCCCAATTTGGCAATTTTTGTGGTTTGTAATTTTACTTCTTGATTAGAAATGATTACAAACACAAAGTAACTGTACTGTACACTGAAGCAAACCTAGTCTAATTTACTCAATGTTTATTATTTGGTGGCAGAGTGACTAGCAGCCTAACCTCACAACAAGAAGATCCTGGGTTCAATTCCTTGGATGTGTATGTGTTGAGGCTTTACTGTATATAACTTGATTTGGTGGGATACATATTTATTATAGTTTTACATCAGTCAAGTAGCAGTTTATGGGGAAAAAGTTGAGAAGGAAAGTAAAAAAAAAATAGCAAGTGCTTCATTGTGTTTTTAAACTCCAGACACCTTCACCAGAATCATTTGACATAATATAGGACCTTTATGCTAACCTAATGCCCTTCTGTGTCTGTCTTTTCCAGGGCACGTTACAGAAGTTTGTGGACGACCTGTTTGAAACGATCTTCAGCACAGCTCACCGAGGCTCCGCTCTGCCCCTGGCCATAAAATACATGTTTGACTTCCTGGACGAGCAGGCGGATATGCACAGCATCCATGACCCACACGTCCGCCACACATGGAAGAGCAACTGGTGAGAGACTAAACACTCACTACATCTGAACAAGGCAACTGTTAATGCTGGTGAATGATCCCTACATAGATACTTGGTGGCTCTGTGGTGACTGAGTTACTATCAGCACCACATCACAAGAAGCTCCTGGGTTCAAATTCATGGATATTTTCTGTGTTTTTTTCTGTGTTGAGGTTGTATGTTGAGGCTATTGAGTCCTGACCAAAACTAGTTCAAGGTCTGGAGATGAATCCACTGCTCCTGCAGCACTGAAAGGCAAATTTCCCATTGGGGACAATAATGTAGAATTTAATATAATATAAACCTTACTTTGACTTAAAGGTACGCTATGCAACTTTCTGGACATGGCACACATCTACATGACTCAAAATGGAAATTAAAACCATACTATGGAACAATCTCCATGGAGATACATGCCATACTGTGATGGAGCTATATGTCATACTGTGGAGGATGACATTTCCATAGAGAGATGCATTTATTCAATTTTTTTGTTAAAAACTTACATACTAGGGTTTAATCTAATAATGGTTTCTAAAATTGCTTGTATAGTAATTACCTGTGACGGCTCATGGGTGTACAATACAAACAAACAAACAATCAAACAATACAGTAGATGATCCATATGCTAATATAATAATAATCATAATAACCAAAATATATCATACTGTGTTCACAGTATGAAAATATATAAAGCATACGGACCCCTCTCCTCCATACTGTTCCCGTACAATAGAGTAGAACCTGATTAAAGCTTCAGTGGAAGCTCTCATGGCACTGACTCTGGCCTCACCTTGGTCCAGTGCCAGGTCTCACCGCGGGTCTGTCTCTGTCTAATATCCATTAACCACAGGGGCGTGTAATCTTCATTAAAACCAACCACAAGGGGCTAATCCAATTGGCTGCTGACGCTTCCTATCTATTATCACGGATAACTAGGCCAAAAAAACTCCAGACACTAAAAGTCTCCATAGTGACAAAAGCCCTCTCCTAAGTCATATCTGATAATTGATTTCGTCACCTGGAGACTGACTAAACTGGTTTGTGTGGGTTAAACAGCAGCGGGGAGCCAGGATATGGGAACAGGCTAATTAAAGGTGTAGACAGCAAGGTGAACCCAGAAGAGTTAACCACACATTATTACCTCATTAACCTTTGACCTCCGCAAACATCCCAGCATGCATCACTCTGCCCGTGACCCAAAAGCCGGAGAAGATGAAGGGTAGAATCAATCACGAACAACTGTAATGAATACAAGCATAGAAAAGATGTTAAAGCTCACAACAAGCATCCCTAGACTTAGAAGTCACCATGTCAAAAAAATCGAAATCCTTTATTCATTTAAGTATCAAAATTCAGATACATTAGAATAATCTTGAGCTGTATCAGAAGAAGTATAAGAGCACATGTGTAAAACTTGTAAATCTGGATATTGTACAAATGAATATCTACAAGTTAAAGCTATTGTGGTGACTTGGCTGTATATTTTACAAAGCCATTTACAGCAGAGTGAAGCGAGGGTTGTTTGTACATTGCGTTTAATTGAAATGTTCTAAGTATACAATAGTCATTTATAAAACCTTACAAAAAACAAACATACCACTTTAGACTGTACAAATAAAGTACTAACTTTTTATTTTTGGACATCGTTTGCAGCTTAGTTAGGTTGAGAGCCAATGTTACAGCATTAAACATACAGTATTTCTCTTCAATTTGTGTTTTGTAGCTCAAAAATACCTTAAAAAACAGACTTTTTGCCATATGCAGGATTGCTTCTCCATAGATCTGACCATTATCCTGCTCCTTTGTGATGACCGTGATTATTTACATGCAACCAAAAAAGATACACTGTGCACCTTTAAGCTTGGGTTGTCCTTACACTGTATTTAATCAATTAATTTACCTTACTTTTTGCCACTTTAGCCTGTACAGTTTACGCAGTTCCTCCTGTTGTACATGTACACAGCAGATCTCCTCTCCTGTGCGCACTTATCCATATCCTCTAATCGCCTCAAAACACCAGCGTTTGTGGGGGACAAAAGCCTTCGTTTGGCTTGTGCTGCAGAGTGAGACCCTCTGTGCTTCCTGTGGTCCTCCTCTGTCCCATTAAACCCACCAGGCTCACCCTCATCCCACAGCCCATTACCCTCTCCCCAGCACATGAGCCGCTCTAACCCCCAACACGGTGCTCCAATCCTGCACAAACACACCTGCACTCCCCAGGATGTAGCATGTTAGCTTCTTTTTGGGTCTAAATATACAGTAGATATATTCACTCTTATTGTCAAAGGCGCACAGTACAGTATAAAGAGTATGCTTGTGATAACATAAATTATGAATATGTTATTGTTTTGTGAGCTTTGAACCTTATTATAGGTCAAGGTCAGGTCACTATAAAAGACACAAAATATAAATACTAAATGTTAAAGAATAAAAATAGATGTACAATAAAGCAATAATAGAAACGGCTCAAGTTCTTTTAAACTGAACTGTTGTATTCTTATCTCATGCATCCACACTTCAAACTTCACCCCCACAGCACACAGGTGCTTGTATCAGAAACTGCCGTCTGTAATCTGGGCAGTCCTGCGTGATGTCACCAACTACTTAAAATTGCAATGGCCACTGAAACAAACTTAGATTTAGACATTTTTGACCAGAAAGCTGCAAATTTACCTAGTTTTCTCTAAAATTGCCAAAACAAATGGTTAGGAACAGCAGACAATGCTATTAAAATACCATATAAACAGTTTAGTAGCAAAAAGTGGATTTAGATACTTTATTTAGTGTTATGTTCCTCTTTAGCAGTTCCGTATTACACTATTCTCTGATCTATGCTGTAAGTATAATACTGTTTCCTCATCACAAACATACTGGAGTTGTGTTTTGTTTCATTCACACAAGTTTAACACACAAATCCTGCATATTTAGGCTGAGTTCTTCTCTCAAACAGAAAGCACTCTGTTCCACCTTGTGATGTCATGTGGTAATACAGGAAGGGCTTAAAAACTGTTAACTTGAAAACTACCACTACCACATCAACACCGACAACCAGAGCTATTAAGAGTTTTGGAGATGCAGACGGACTAATAATAAATGGTTACTCAAACGTGTGTGAATGAAAACGACTCCAGGTATGTTTTTGATGAGGTAACAACATTTTAACATGACTTAAAACTACTAAAAGAGTCCATTTTGCATAATATAGGACCTTTAAAGAAGTCTGGATTCACATCAGTTGAAATAAAAGTTATTTTCTATGAGGAGGTCCACTCACAGATGCGCTGCTGAAGTCCTGTCACAGTGAGTTGTGAGTTTCAGAGACAGAGCTGTGTACAGAGCCTGTGTCTCTCATAGTGACTGGCTCTGAGAACAGCTCCAGATGGTATCTGTTGGATTAGCAGCATCATGGCAATGCCTCCACTCATCCGCTCTCCATTCTATGCTTCTTCAATTTGTTTGTAAATTGTCAAACTGCACACATTTAATTATACTCTGAAAGTCACTCTACGGATTCACTCACTGGAGTTACTGAGGAGAAGTTTATTCACCAAATGTACACGCAATATGGATAGCTCTCCAGTGTCACAAGACTCAAATCTATACCTGATCTCCATAGCAAGGAAAAGGCTTGATACTTGATGCTGATTAGCCATGTTAGAATGTTGAGACTTTCTCAAAAAACCTACCTGGAGTTGTGTTTTGTTTCATTCACACATGTTTAAGTAACTCTTTATTATTAGTCTTACATCTCCAAAGCTCAAAATGCTCTGCTCCACCATTTGGTGTCATGAAGTGGTAGTTTTCAATTTACAGCTACTTTTACCTTTCTGTTTAGTAGAGATTGGCGATTCCAGGACTGAAATGAACTAAATGATTCGATTCAAGGTCTATGGAGTTTAAAAACACAGTGGAGCACTTCCTGTATTACCACATGACATCCCATAGTGGAACAGTCTTTTCTGTTGGAACTTAGCTAAGAACTTAGCCTTAATATGCAACATTTGTGTGCTAAAGATGTGAGAATGAAACAAAACACAACTATATTTCACAATTTCCAACCATGAAGTAAAATTCTAAACCTAAAAATTGGTCAAATTGGGGAAACAAGTGTGAATAATAATGATTTTTACTGCCTTTGTAAAATGAGTTGTCTAACCAGTCTTGGCACTTACAATATATAATCTGATGAAGTATCTTATAGCATAGACTAAATCACAACACAAGGTCTGGGACTTTTGACAATTCAGATTTCAATAAATGCAATGGGATTAATCAAGTGTATCAAATAGTATTATTGTAAAATATAAATAAGTAAATATAAAGTGTACTATAAAAAATATTACATCCTTGCATCTCTCTGACTTCTCACAGGGAACAAATATATCTATGCCCTTTTAAGATATTAGTCCAACTACTTAAACTTAAAAGTGCAAAGCTCTTTGCCCAATCAAAAGACCCACGTCCAGGGCCCAGTGTCACCTTTACACTGTAGTTCACTCAGTCTTTTTTCTGCTTGAGAAAGGTGATGGGGTCACTCCCGGCCTGCTCCTCTGTGCCTCTAAAGCACTGGCCCACATCACAACAGCTCTGACCCCATGTCCACCAAGCAGCTTCATCAGGCTTCAACACCGAGCCACACCGCTGCTCATTCAAAGGCTTACAGGCTCAGAGCCGCTCACACGTCCAGCAGAGAGAGGGGGAGCCGACTCTGAGGACCAGTGGGAGACTTGATTTGGTGGAAATGTGCTTGTGAGCTGCTTTTGTTGTTTGCTTTCTCAGTACAGTGGCTGTGTTAGCGCTGGATAAAAGCACAGGTTTGATAAGCACTTTCTTTGTGGAATAAACCTGCTTCCACTGCAGATTTGTGCAGTGATAGGTTTTTATATTATTAGTATTATTATGAAGTGGTGGAGTGGGGTTTGCATTCAAACCATAAAGCTACAGTCTGTAACTTTCTGAAGGTGGTATGTTACCTGCATGATTCCATAGAAAGTCATTTAAAGCCAAATTTGGAACTTTCTCCATGGAGATAGACAAGTTTAATAAAGATTATAGCCGCACAAGAAGGAGCTCCTCTAGGCCAAATAACAGTCAGGTTTGTGGAGATGCAAGCCGGCTCCAAGTAAGCATGCATGTTTTTCAGCCCAATAAACAAAAAACATTTATTCTAGTCTTTTTGGCTAAAAAGTGAGATATTGTAGCTTTAACTTGGCACCTACTGTTGAGCAAGACACTTCATTGGCTACTCAAGTGTTAATATGTTGCTTGTTATGATGGAAGGGAAGGATAACCCTGAAAGGATAAATGCATACAATTGTGACATCATTTGAACAATATCTTAGTAATCACATAAGTTCAGTAAAAAATATAACTGTAAATATCAAAAAACAATCATAGTATGTTACGACTATATTTAAAAGATTGTGATTATAACTCAGGGTGCGCTCACACTTGTTTGGTCCTGTTCTAGTCCTTGTTTTAGTCCTGGGGTTAATCCTGGTTTTAGAGCCAGTTTTGATGTGGTGAATGTGGAAGTTTGTATTTTAGCCTCTATGAGTAAGAACTATGAGGTAAAGGACAGTGTTTTATATATACAAGTACATTATTATCATCAATATGTCTTGCCTAACTTATCAAAAACAGTAATTTCTCAGTACACTGTGGAGCCCTGATGCGTAGTAAGAACACCCTGGATGTAACAGCTGATCAAAACCTAAATCTGTGACCAAAAATAACCAACCGGTGTCAGACTCTTATGGATAATTGTGCTTGTTATTCCGGTGCTTTGAACATGGAGTCACGGGGAGCGTTTCCTTTGTGCTCCCTGCTCCAGTGACACTCCACACGGGGCAGCCGGGGCAGATCGTCCCCTCAAAACAACACCGCACTGGTGTTAATACCCCTTTGATCCCTGCTCCTAATCGCACTAGATTATTTTCCAAGATTAATATTTAAATCATAAAGCGGAGTTTTCTTTCTAAATCCTCTTTTCTGTGAGATTGTACATGCGAACGGCTTTGTGGGTGGTTGTGTTGGGATAACAGCTTAGCGGGATGATATGGACGGTGTTTAAATAATGTATTTTGTTTTTCTTTTCTCATTTCCTGTGATATTGTGAGGTTCCTTGTAAGCGGCACAGATTGTAGACTGCAGACTTCTTTTATAGTTTTGCGCTACATCAGATTTGAATATTTAAGACCCAGTTTTCAAACAGTGAAAGGATTGTTAGGTATTTAGTGGTATAGACAGTACATATTTAGTTCAGTGGATAGAAGTTTCAGTATATAAAAGTGGGGTATTTCAGCTTTAACACCACCTTGGCGCTTTACAATAGCGAACAGATAAAAACGTCTTTATTCCAATATATTTAGTCATAAACAAGCAAATACACAGACTTGGATGTTTTGATTATCCTCCACAAGCACAAATAAGGCCATATAAATTGTGTCTCCCGCTGTAAAGACCCCTGAACATTGATGGAGAAAATTAGAAGCAGCCAGCACCTGGTTGAAGAGATAAAGGTCTTATTGAATTGAACGCTCGCATTAAATGGACCATATAAGGAACAGCGGGAGAGGGACACCGGGGCTGCAAAACGAATGAATCCAGCACGTCTTGTGCAACATAATACAGACATGTCCACCGCCTCCGGGCTGACTGCTGCAAATCTACAAACACTATTCACTTCTGTCATATCAATTCTGATAAAGATGTAACTGAACTTTGTGACAATTGGTACTTTAATATTGCTGTCTGTAGCTACTTTTTCTTGGCAATACCGTAAAAATACCAATTTAATTTGATAATAAGAGTCCAAAACATGCAACTAATACTAAAAACTGTAATGTCCTTGTCAAGCTTATGTTATACTTTGATTTTATATTTTTTCCCTTTGAAAACAGATGAGTTAATATTGGTTAAATAAAATAAAATCTTAAAAGGTGCTTTGTGTAACTTTTCTGGTGATGTTGTTGCTTTGTTTGAGATGTCTCATGGTATGGCATTAAACACTTCTGTCGTCATGGAGACTAAATCAGACCAAGTTACAGGTCAGATCTGTGGAGAGACGACTCTGCTCACAGTCAGAATGCCTGTTTTTCTAGGTATTTTTGAGCTCTAAAACCACTTGTAATTGAATACATGTAAGATAGAGGTGTTTAATGTCATACTGTGGAACATTTCAAGCAGGGCAGTGACATTTATATAGAAACAAGCAGAAGATGGACCCCTAACCAAAAAGTTACAGAGTGCCTTTTCAATAAACGGAAAGAGAACTTTTTCAAAGCTGGATATTTTGACAAAAAATAAGTGAAAATATGTCTAAGTATGTGTTGTGTGTTTGTGCTCTGTGTGCAGCCTACCTCTGCGTTTCTGGGTGAATGTGATCAAGAACCCCCAGTTTGTGTTTGACATCCATAAGAGCAGCATCACAGACGCCTGCCTCTCTGTGGTGGCTCAGACCTTCATGGACTCGTGCTCCACGTCCGAGCACAAACTGGGCAAAGACTCGCCCTCCAACAAGCTGCTCTACGCCAAGGACATCCCCAGCTACAAGAGCTGGGTCGAGAGGTCAGTCTTACAAAAATACTCCAGGATGTATTTTAGGCCCTGTTCTTTTTTCCATATGGTTATAACATGGTAGCATCATTAGCTAAATTAACCAAATGACAACAACAATGACAAAATGTGCGTAATCCAGTGAATCCATCATAATTTTGTCTATTTCCAAAGCTCATTATTATGGACATTTCATTGTAACTGTAAGTGGGTAGTAGTTTTGAAAATTATGACCAAAAGACCCTCTTTATTTCTGTATATTCAGTTTTTGTATATTGAATTTGGCAAGACTTTTTACAGCTGATTTATTACACATCCAGATTTCATAAAAGTGTGTTCAAAGTTTCTCAAAATAAATGAAAAGTCTTTTAAAAATATTTCGTTCATTCATATGTGTCAGTACTCATATCTATTCAAATTATTTATAAAAAAAATACATTTCAATTTTATTATTTGCATTTTTTAGTCAACGATCCACATTTTGGTAAAGAATGCCAATATGAATACTACTGTAGTGCTGTTTCAGGCCAGCTTGCACACACTGTATTCAAAACTCTATGATCTATTGACCATGTAACGCAATTCATATTACAACACAGTGGGAATGAATGGAAAAGCCCAGGGCTGCAGATCTACAGTGCTGAAATGTGGCCGTGCGGGGAGGATGCAAAAGACTGGAGAGTGGAAGAAATCATGTGGTAGCAGTAGCAGGCAGTAGAGGCCAGTAATTTGTTAAGATGAGAGTTTTATTAAATTTATTTGTCAGCAGACGAGGCAAAGAGTCGTGAATAAAATATGGGCACAATGAAGCGCTTTGGAGTATTTATATGTTGGTTGCTCCATCATGGGGAGAGGGCGTCGGGGGTGGATATATGGACGCTGCTTGCATGGTTGAACCAGAGAGCAGCTCAGGGCTCAGCAGACCATCATTACTCCTCGGTTTGTGGCTGTGAAAGAAATAAGAGAGGAGAGATGGGGCCCCCCTGTCCAGTGGGTGCTACACTATCACAAGAGAACAGAGCTTATTTTAACATTAATCATATTTAGATCTTTTTAAATGGGAATATATTAAAACTTAAATGAATCTTAAATGTTAAAATATATTATGCAAAATGAGCTTAACATAAGTTTAGTTGTATTTCTATTGATATATGCATATTTGTCTGCCCACTTCCCTATCC
>KN498002.1:4299-19083 GCA_000787155.1 Scartelaos histophorus | reverse complement strand
ATTAAAAAATAAATAAATAAATAAATGGCTATAGATGTCGCCCATTACTGTTGAAAATGTGTTTTCACAGTTTTGACCCATGCAGAGGGGCTGACCACAGACCAGAATCTATTCTAACTAACACACTAACACTTTTCGTGATAAAAATCCAAGCTCATATATTAGCTTTTTCACACCACCCGAAAACTTGCACTGCACTGTAACCCCAAGAGACAATGTCAAATTTGCGACCTCTTTTGTGATAAGGTTCTCCCTATTTGCAGTTCTTTATATTCCAGCCGCCGAGGGGACTAAAGGAAAGGACTGGGCTTATTAGGTCACTTCTGAATTCCAATTTTGCACACTGATCATGCATCTGCTGGAAAATCACATGGGTATCATTAGAATCAACCCTAAAGGACTTTTCTGGAGCACCGTGCTACTTTGAGTACACGCCGCCTAATGACTTTGCTTCAGGTACTTTTTCAGCCAATCAACTCAAATTATTCAGAGCAGATTGGTTGCCCTCAACTATATTCCCACTCGATGAGCTTTGTTCCCAGTTAAAGTAGTTTTTTAAATGACTTTATCTGAGATCCCATTAGTCAACTAAAAACAAAAGACTGAGTTTGGAATTCTGTGTTGAAGTTGTTTTTTTTTATAATGCATGAATGAACACAATGGGTCTGAGAATCAATGAATAAAAGATGCCAGTTGTTAACTTCATACCTGCTCCGAGTATAAGGCTTCAGTCACTGTGAAAGCCAGATCTTTATGACTGCTCATTTCCATTTTGTGATGCTAGAAATAAGATCATTTGCTGTGGTGATTCAAGACAGGCTAAGGTCCACTTTATTTGTCCTCTGTACTTACACCATCCTTCAGTGGTGCTGGGGGAACCTGCCAAACATAGACCCATTTCCAAATCCTGAGCTAGGCTTGGTCAGAATTACATTACCTGAAGGATTTTACCTACTGTGCAGCAAAAAAGTCAAAGGGAAGAGACCATTATGTCAAATCAAATCAGAGAAAAATGTCTTACAAAATTTAATGAGATTACTGTACATCATCCCAAGTACAGTTTGCAGTTTGCAGTACTGTATTAACTGAGGGGGGAGGGGTTTGTAGACGCAGGCCTGTCACAGAGAGATTTTAGTCATTTTTTATAGTACCATAAGATTTGAGCTGTAGAGGGTAAAAAAAAAACTGCTATGGCTAATTATCAGTTCATTTTACCATTTATTTGCTGCAGCTCAGGCTTTTTAATGATACTGTCTCTTTAGAAAATAGGTTTAATGGAATTATCCTGCGCTGTGTCAGTAGAATAAAGTAGCTTCAGTATTATCGTTTATTGCTGTATCTCTGTAGCAATATATCATGATTCAAAATGTTTGTGACAGACCGACATGTAAAATATAATATATAATTATAGAGAAAAAATATTGACATATTGAAAAATCATTATACTAAATTTGGTGATACAATATTGTTATTATGAGCTGCTGTTTCTATGTATCTGCAAGAGAATTTTTTTGTATTTTTAGCATTTTTTTTGTGACAATGCAATATACTTGACATATTCACTGTGTTGATGATTAAAATAGATGCAGTTTATATCACTTTTGCACAAGTAGTGTTTTAACAAAGAAATACTGTTGCTAAAATGTATTTGGTTCTCAAAAACAGCAATATAGAGTATCATGTACAATAGATCAATTATTGCATGTATTTTGTGATAATATCGTATCGTGTATCATATTGAATCATGAGGGATGCTATGATTCCCAGCCCTAAAATGTGGCATATCTTCAACTCAATGTGTGAAAGTCTGGGCAGATTACAGAGACTTCTTCAGTGATATTTGTAATCTTTGTGTTGTTTGTGTGTAGCTGTAGAAGAAAAGAAGACGACCTAATAGCAAAGCCTCGGTTGTCCACGGCATGAATAAAACAAACTTGGCAGATTTGTGTTTGACTGGCTTCCTCCAGCTCAGAGCTCACTTGTCAAAAGGCTTATCCAGGCTTACCTTTCACCAACCTAGCCATTTTCCTCTTGTTTCTTTTCAATCTCACCTCTTCCTTCTGTCCTGGCTCTTATCCGCACTGATCCCCTCTCCATTCACGCTCCTCTCACACGAGCGTCTCTATCCTGCACTATCATTTCACTCTTCAGCTCCAGGACTGCACTGCCCACCGCCATTATGTCATTCAACACTGGCACTTAAAGGAAGCTAAAACCATGTTCAAGAGAGAATCTGGAGCAACTTGTGGTTTATGAAGTCAAGACTGGATTCTTGTTGAAATCAAACATGTTTCTGCCTCTCAGTGGTTGTGGTTGACTAAAGATGTTAAGATGTGCAATGGGCAGTGGTTAATTGGCTAAAAGGGGGTGGTGATGAGGTAAAAGTGACACAATTATAAATAAGGATCATACAAAAGCTAATATACCTGTGCATATAAAGTATTTGACACACTACCAGTCAAATATTTTTACTACTTTATATATTTATTTATGTATGTATATTTGAAAAGATGAGATGGCGTGTCCAAACCTTTGACCTTTGTCCAATCCCTCCAAACTAACTCACTCCTTGCTTTTCCCTGTTTACTGTTGTCCATATACATGCTAATAATCCCAATGAAATAATTCGCCCAATAAAAAATGTGGTTGACAAAGACACCATCAACTGATTAATAAACAAAATAAAGGATCACAGTCCCTCTATTGTCATGGATTTCAGACAACAATATTTCTCCAATTCAATTCAATTTATTTTTGTATATCCCAAAATCATAACAACAGTTATCTCAGCGGGCTTCACAATTGTTAAATTAGCAAACAGAGATGAAAGAGAGAAACAGGATTTCACAATTGTTAAATTAGCAAACAGAGATGAAAGAGAATGAAACAGGATAAGAAAAATAATAATAATTAATAATGAATTAATAATTCAAAAATACAGAATGTCCAACAACAAGCAGCAAATGGATAATTGTCCCAGCATCTCCTGTCCTTAGACCCTCCTTCTTCGACAAGGAAAAACTTGGGAAAAAAAAAAAAAACAGTGGGAAAAAAACGAAAAACCTCGAGGAGAACCACAGTGAAGGGCAGATCCACTCCCATGGACGGACAGGCATAGATGGCCAGGACGAGTCCACTGCCAATAAGGTTGTAAATCTGTAGACCAAAGCTATTGGCAGAAGGAAACTACTGATCTAACAGGATGAGGACAGATTAATCCAGGACAGGAAGATGCACATTTCATATCTCTTCATATCTTTTTTTGTTTTATTTTGCACAAATCAATGCATTTGCCAAATCTGTCTTGGAAGCAATGCTGCCTGTCTGTGCCATTAACCCTCCTGACCACTATGAATCATTCATAGAGCAGAGGTGGGTGACATGTCTTGCCCAAAGGCACAAGAACAGTACCTACTTGCCGAAGCTGGAATCCAACTGAGGATTTTGAGGTTTGTTGCTGATTTTTTTTAGTAAATTCACAGTAAATTGTCAAAGCCACTTACCAGTTTCTTCCCACATCTTTTGCTAAACACATAGAGATGGAAGAAGTAACTTTTGGGGGCACTTCTGCAAACCACTCAAATCTGGTGCTACTTAAAGGATCAGAAAATGCGCCTGAAGGAAATCCGCCTTTGTTTGCCCACATAAACTTCTTAAAAAGATGCAGAAACCTGACATCAAACGCATCAGCCTCCACCCAACACTGATCTCCTCCCTCCTCCTCTAGTCATTGTCACATTGACCTACAGCCACCCATTTATCACCGCCCCTCGGAGATTCAGCCCGATCCCGACTATTTATGTAATGACCCAAATCTGCAGGTGAATCTGGATCTCTACCAGCTCTTAACACGTCGAAGAAAAATATTTAAGAAGATGGATGGCTTGTTGACAAAATTCCTCCGAGTACCTCAAAATGCCTCCACCCGAATCCTCAACGTGCGCAATCGAAATCACAAAACACAATCAACACTCGCAGAAACTTTCCCTGCTCTAATTTCCTTTCTCTGTAATTTTGACAGATTAATATCAAGTCAATTTCCTGGAGCCGTTCGTACATAGTGTAATGACAAGATGATGGGAGCGTTGAAAGAATCTAATAATTGTGGGGGATGGCTCACTTTTGGGGAGATAGGCACAGATGGGGCCCTGGGCTTGATAGAGAAATTTCACTGTCCTCAAAGGCTATCATGAGGCAGAGCCAAGCTGGCAAAAGATAAAAATAGACTGGTGCAGGTCTGTATACCGAGCACCAAAAAGCATCCTTCAAAGCATGCATTTTGTTGTTAAGGTTTGGTTATATTGCAGTGTTGCGAGCTGGGATTTGAGCTGTCAACTCCTGTCAGAAAGGGTCAGGCAAGGAGCGAATGATGAATTGTTTCAGTATACAAAGTGAAAGAAACTATAAAGATTTGACTTGGAATTAGAAGAGGTTCAATTTGAGAGGTAAACTGTTGTAAACCTTGAGAGAACTGTACCAAATCTTTTTAAAAAATGTGAAAAGCTTATCTTATTTCGAACAGCGGTATTCCTCGCTTTGTTAACACATCCCCGGCGTTCTAATTATTCACCGCAATGTGTGTTTCACGACTTTCAAAGGCCAGAGCAGAGTTTTACCATCGCGCCGCTGATAACAACTAGCGTGCAAACAGAACACCTGAGTTACTTCTTGGTTCGTGACCTTTATAATCATTAAATCGACACCTTCCTAAAATAATCGCGTATGTCATTTTTTCAGGTTTTTCAGGAAACACAAAAAAAAATTGAAAATATGGCAGGAAACACAAAAAAAAAAAATAAAAATTATGGCAAACACAATTTTTTTTTTTAAATTATGGCAGGAAACACAATTTTTTTTTTTTAATTATGGCAGGAAACACAAAAAAAATTTTAATTATGGCAGGAAACACAAAAAAAATGAAATTATGGCATTTTTTGCCTACGTAAATTTAGGCAAAAAAGTGACTTAGGCAATTATTTTAGAAAGGTGACGAAATGCAGGCTGCAGACAACATACAGCAGGATTTTCAGCATTTTCACGCCAAGAACTGCTTTTATAATATCTCTGCACTGGATCAAATCAAATTTTACTTTATTACATGAAGAAAATAAGGTAGAGCCCCTTAAACAAATAACTCTCTTGCTTATTGTATCATTTCAACAAAAGTCACTCACATCCTTTTTACCGCTACTATTAAAACCGCTACGTTTTAGGGCTAAAACCATGCGACAGGAACAAAAGATAGGCCTATATTAAACATATTTATAAGTCGAGATGCAATGAATCACTGATGAGAGAACATGCTCAGTGAAGAGAGTGAGTAGAGGGATGAGATTCAGGGTGGGGGCTCGGTCTCATGGTCCACTCTGCAGATTTAGGATTCCGCCTTCCTTCTAAAGCAGTAAAGAAAAACAGTGAACCAAGAGCAGGGGGGGAGGAGGGTCGAGAGAACCATAACCAGCAGGTTGAAGTGAGTTTTCTGGGGGCGGAGTGTTGTGGAGCGGAGGCGAGAGGCGATGTTCTGGGGTTACGGCCGCTGAACCTATGAACTCATTTACATCACGTATGGCAATGGAGCCTTTGAACTGGTCTAGGTTCTTTTTAATGTCGTACATTCGGTGTGGAAAGATCAACACTTGGGTACATCTTCTTATATTCAGTTGCTCCTCCTTTTAAGAAAACAAAAGTGACAAAATTCAAGCTCATGTTTCGTTTTTTCACTGGACGATACAGGAAATTGAATGTTACGACCTTGAAACGAGAAGCAAACTGACTTCCCTTTTGTTCATTTGTGGATGGTTAAAGGTGCAGGGCGTAACTTTACCTGCTTCTGTCTATAAAGAAGCTGCTGCATTCCCTGGTATGTTTCACAGTACATTATTAAATTAACAGTTTCCACGGTAACAAGCAAGTAACAAGCTACAGGTCACCTCTATGGACCCAGCTTACATTAAGAACTCATGTTTTTGTGGTTTGTTTGGGCAATAATACCTGTAAATATATGTATAGATACGTGGAACATTCAAGGCAAAGCAATATGGAGACAAGCTGGCAGATCCTCAACTAGAAAGGTTACACAATGCAGCTTTAAACCGCTGTATCACTCACTTGCGTTGTATGTTTGTCCTAATAATAATACCCTAATATGCATGAGATCTTGTCCCTCCCCTAGTTTACATGTATTACAATAATAGAATCTGAAAATGATTTCTTGTAGTAAAAGATTCTCATGTAACCATCTGTCAGAGCGATATTGCAGCGTTGCTCAAGATCATGAATCACATTGTCATTAGTTAAACTGCAGAGATTTTAAAATTACAAATCACTATATCATTGTATTTGAGCGTTAGAATGGAGAGCGGCGGAGATTATAAAAGTGGACCGGGCTTCCATGAAAGGGATAGTGCTCACATTGTGGTACCTGAAGGCGATTCTCTCGTCTACCTGATTTGCATTTATGTGAAACGTGGGAGGGAGTGTGAGGCAGCTGTAGACGAGGCAGAAGCTGAAAGACACCAAGGACCTGTTCCCAGCACTGTTTGGGGCTGTTTTGAATTTCAGCGAATTTAATCGGGAGTTTACGCTTCATAATTGCTCTATATGAATCTGTTTTGCCTGACTTGACTTACCTTTCTCGTATGTGTATTTTTACATGGATATCAAGGGGATACGCAGGAAAAGATGTTTGGTTTTTTTTAGTATTTGACTCTACAACGACGTGCATAATTTATGTACTCGGGTCCGTCGCTGGTTTGAATCTTGAGCGATCTCTGTTGCAGGTAGAATGTAAGTGCGGCCCTTTGCGTTTGGTTAAAAGAGATTTCAAAAAAGCGCTCTGCATTATTTAAAACGAGCCCTAAGAGCCAAAGAAATGGATCACTGAAAAGCCTTTACTCACTGCGCTGAAGGTCTGATATGTGACCTAAAATTCTAATCTCATGCTTTCTTTTATCACATTTGAATATATTTTGTGTTTTATATAGACTTGCACATCTATTTTTTATTTTAATGAGTGGGTGAAAAACAAATAAAAAGCTGTCTTTAAGAAAAAATGTGTCCTGTATCTAAAAATGTGCAAATGTGAGTAAATTAAAAAGCTATGCAAGCACATGCTAATGATATGTAAATTACAAACACATTATGACTGATGGCTGATGATCAGTTCCCCCAGACGGAAAACTGGGGAACAAATCACCACCAACATTTACAAGTATATTTCTAATGATTTGAATCCATAAATTCTTCTTCACATTTTCATAATTTGTAAAATCATAAACATTTATAACATTTATTTGTGTAATTGTCTGTGTAGTTTCATGTGGATGCAATGGTGGATTTATAATAAAGAATAAAATAATTTGCATAAAAGTGTTGTTGTTATTCTAAATTTAGACAATCACATCATTGCAGCTAAAACAAAAACAAATCTCACAGTGTTACATGATTCAGAGGAAAAAGTACCGAACAACAGGAAAGGAAGAAAATTACCGCACTTACAGAAGACACATTGTGCTTGAGTCTGTCATATAGTTAGAATCCATGACAGCCATGGATCATAATGTTAGAATCTGCACATTCAAATTGCAATATTCATCTAAAACAAATAAAATGACGATAAAAGAGGCTCCTGATTTCCATATTACAAAACTGCGGTTCCCGATGGAAGCAGATGTTACTCCAAATGTCGGCGCAACAAAGAGCCGTTAAGTTGTCGACGCCTCCGATGGAAAACTGCAGATCACACTGGGAAGGAGTGGATTTAAAAAAAATTTTTAACCTAAATTACACAACGCTGAATCCTATGTGTATCATGGACTAAGAAATTAAAATGTGAGAGAGATGAATTTTGAAAATAAGCAAAAAAAGATTGTTCAAACACGCATGAATCAGTCCAAATACAACTTCAAGAGGGTAAATGAGAAGGGGAAACACAGATCAGAAGGTTAAATACTTATTTGTAGTCATGAAAAGTCTATTTTGCATAATAAGTCTGTTTTAAAGGTTTAACTTTTCTGGTGAACGGTACCTGCTTGTGGAGCTGTTTTTCCTGGAATGTATAATCAACCTGTCATTCATTCAAGCAGAGGTGTTTTTGTAATTGAATAAATGTAGAGCTGTGTTGAAAAAATCGATTTTCCGATTCTGAATCGATTCGCATATTAAATTCTCAATATCGATTCGCGCGTCCAAAAATCGATTATTAAATATATATAAATACAATTATTTTTTAGTAGCCTATTCCCCCGGTAAACTTTTATCTAAGTTGCGTCCATGGTATTCACGTTGTGGCCACTCGCACCATAGACTCTGCTGCTCTCGCCATCGTGACAGACAACGGCGCTAATATGGTGTATGCGGGTCATGGGTCTAACTCACGTCAGCTGCTTTGTGCATAGAATCAACCTCGCTTCACAAGCCGGTCTCAAACTCCCGAATATTGCACGTCTGCTTGGGAGAGTGAGGCACATAGCGAAGTGTTTCCATGGCAGTACTACAGCCACTCTCACAGCCATCAGGAACTACCAATACTTGCATCATTTGCTGTTAAATGTCAATCTAATGCTAGTTTTAACATGTTGTATGTAAAACAGGTTAAGGTTAAAAAAAATGTTTTTAAGAACACTAACCAGAATCGAGATTGGATCGAATCGAATCGGGATAATCGATCCTTAATCTTAAGAATTGGATTGAATCGATTCTTGAGATTTGAATCAATCCCCAGCCCTAAATAAATGCATGAAAAACATGAATTCTTACATCATACTGGACCACCCGTGTCCACGCAGTTACATCTCCAGAGACGTATTAGAAGCTCAGTTACCAGAGCAGCACCTTTAACGTTGTAGTGTCGATTTGTTTGTGTGTTTACCGAGAGGCGGTTGTGTGCAAGCGAACTCGGGATGCCACCTATTCATCTGCGGCTTTTACGCCCGTCATTCCCGCTCGTTCTCCCTCCATCAGCAGCGGCGTGCGCTCAGTGAGATTTCAAATATTTAAATCTGTAATCTGTCAGCATTACGGGGGTTAGCGCACACCCACACCACCGCTGCCCTATTCGTCACCATTCTTTTCCACTCCGCACGGCCTCGCGTACATCACACAAAACATGACACCGCCTTTAGTAGCTGCAGCTGAAAAAGTCGGCCACGGCGCTGTTAGACCCAAGAGAAAAATTAAGGGAAATGCGTGTAGCCGGAAGAAAAGAGGGGGATGAAAAAATGGCAGCTACACACTTCTAATTGTGTCCCCGGTGTATTTGACCCTGTAGTGACTTAGGAGGAGTTCTGTCTCGTTCCTCATTCATTATTGATTCAGTGGCACGGACTCAACAATGTCTTATGAGAGCGGACTAAGTGTTTTGTCAATGTGGTGTGCAAGAATAGCAGGTTTAACTAAAGGAAAGGAAGAAAAAACCCATTTATCTCCGTACTATCCAAAATATAATACATATTTGAGCATCATTTGGGCTTGTCACGATAACACATTTTGAAGAGCGACAGGCCTATAATGTATTACTGAAGAACATATAAACGACAGCTGGTAATATTAAAATAAATTCATGCCACTGACACAATAAGCATAAAGAAAAAGAAAAGAAAAGAAACATGAGCTACAGCCAAATGAAACACTTTAGTAGTGATTTTGTATCTATAATGAGTCAAAGAAGTTCCCGACTAGAACAAAGAAAAAGTATATATATTTTACTACCTGTCAAAAGTTTAGAAACACTTTTTTATTTGTTGGTTATTGTTTTTACCATGATTATTTACACTGTAGATTCAAAATGATGAATGGGCACATAGGGAATATAGTAAAAACAACAAAAATACTCAAAATAACTCAAAAACTGTTTAAGATTTTAGATTTTTTTTAAATAACCACCCTTTTCTTTATACCCTGTTATGCACTATTTGCATTTCTTGACCCAGACACAGTTGCAAAGTGAAAGCAAAAAAGACTTTATCAGAAGAGTTTACAGTGACAGACAAACCAAAGGGTGATTATTTATTTTTTTTCTCTCATATATCAAATGTAAAAAGTAAATGTAAAAAACTGGTAGTATATATTGACCCCCAAGAGTGATGGTTCTGTCATGTCTTGAACGATAAGTCGAGTATTTATCATGACAAGGCCCCAGACTATGTACCAAGTCAGGATCAGTGCCTTGGCAGAGGTGTGGTCATAAGTCATTATGTTTCCTCCACAATACTCCACTTTCACTTGCAATATATTCATAACTTTTTGACATACTCTCACTATCTTTTGCATTCATATCATTTAATGAATAAATTGAATGGGATTATAGAACACATTGGTGACCCACATAGTGTCTGAATATTAGGCTGATGGAGGAGACTGTAACGTCACCCATTTAGCCAGCTCCATGTCATGTCTCCATGCAGCAGGCTCGCACTAAGCTCCTTAAGAGCCATGCCCCAGGGGATCGGAGCATGTGCTGGAGGTAGTGACTCTGCCCTTATCTCTACTCATTTAACCCAGGAATTAGACCAGACCCGTACCTTATGTGTCCTGCCTCCTCCCCACAATGGCTGCTGCATACTATAGGAAAATGAGCAAAGAAAGGAGCTTAAAGCAGCAGCGGATGATGTTACCTGGACTACCGTGTTTAGCGGATTTAAAACTGTTGAGTCCCTGTCACTAGTGTGTTTTGGATTAAGCAGAATAAATGCACTTTGGAGTCATGCAGATTAAGGAGAAGTTTGAAGAACTAAACCAGGAAGTGCTCACCTCTGTCTCACACTGTTAAGATGGAGCACCAGGTTCTGCCATGGCCACAGGGACCAGGGGAAACATATTTTGGACATTTTTAACACTAGCAAGGGTAGCAAGTTAAGTTAGTTGCTAAAAATGGTTATTAATATATGATATGATATGATATGATATGATATGATATGATATGATATGATATTATATTATATTATATTATATTATATTATAGTCAAAAATTACACAATTGCGTTTTTGCTGACATAATAAGGTTTTTATTTTATCATTGTACCTGTTGTTCAGTGCCTCAGTCGTCCAGGCAGGATCCAGAGCAAAAGACAAATTCAATTCTATCAACTGGAGTAAGTTTTTTTGAGTAAAGATGTTTCATAGCTCATCTAAGCAGTTTTTTTTTTTTTCAGTTCTGGTCAAATTCTGGTCAAAATTGAATGGAACATGTCCACTCAAAAAGCTGTTATCCAGTAGACAGACTTGATTTTTTCTTTTGTTATTGCACCTGCTGCACGAATAAAACTTGTTAGGCTTGTTAAATACTTTAACATGTTCACAGCATCTGTAAGTCTCAGGGTTTTACAGTTTCCCCTCAAATGCCCGAATACAGTTCAAAGCCAGTTTAAAATGTTGTCCAAATGTATTTTTTGTCTCATTCTACCCTTTAGTTCTGGCTGCATCTGTGGATGTGGATGTTAGAAAGTGAAAAAGCCCACACCATCTAAATCATCTTATTGGTAATTAAAGCAGGAGGCTAACGACTTCTCTCACTAACCTACATTTGTGTCTTAAGCGAGTGGCAATATAACGTACAGATAAATGTTCAGAGATCACTCCTGGCAGGCGGGGAGCACAGACATACTGTGTGACATCTGCTTTGTACTTCCAATGGCCGTGTCCAAAGGCGTCTTGTTTATTAGCAGACATTGCTCTTTGGCACAGGGACCTGTTAGTCAGGGGACATGTTTCTGGGCCATGAACAATATCAAATCTGTGCTAAATATGTTATGTACACTCAACTCGAGGAGGAGCTGTCCGCCGCGGGCCAAAACCATTTAGTTAGTCAAACAAAGCCCCCTTTACAGACATTACCAACATGACTTATTCATTATGGAGACAGATGTGACGGGGAGGCTATCTGGCAACCGGTGGTTTGTTTGTAAAAAAGTGAAAAATAATGTGAACGTGTTGTGTGCCAAACGGAATAACAAAAGGTGTGATTTAACGACAATGACACTGAGAGGATTTGTGCAAATATGAGGAGACAAGTTTATCCGCCTTCATTAGTCACTCAAGTCTGGATGTCTTTGGCCAGATTGTTGCTTTTCTCCTCGTCTCTCGGGTTTTTCTGGCCTCACACTGTGCCACTGTTGTGAGCGGCAATTAAAACCAAAGCAGGCTGTGACTTATCGCCATTTTAAAACATAAAAGCTTCACTTCTTAAATTAAATTCTATTATAACAAGTCCATAAAGTTTATTTACGCTAAAAGGATCAAGGGCGGTGAAAAAAATAACACGTGCGCTTCTTACTAACGCGTTAATCCAAAGGGGAGACAGATAGTGATTTCAAATTGTATAAACAAGCCTGAAGTGAACTAGTTAACTCAAGAAAAATGAAAATTAAATCCAAACTCGGACTCAGTAGTATTAAAACGCCCATATTAAGCTGATTTTTTATCCAAGTTATAACGTTTTTTCCTCATCACAAACATACCTGGAGTTGTTTTTTGTCATTTGCACATATTTAACACACAAACCTGGCAAATTTAGGTGAGGAGTTAGAGAGGAAACACTGTGTTCCACTTTGTGATGTCATGCGCTAATACAGGAAGTGCTCCACTGTGTTTTTAAACTCTATGCACCTTCACTAGAATCATCCGGATCATTTAATCTCTGCTAAACAAAAGGAAAAATGGTAGATGTCAACTTGAAAACTCCCACTACATGACATCACAGGGTGGAACGCAGCATTTGGAGTATTAAAGATGTAGATTAATAATACTAATAATACTCAAACATGTGCGACTGGAGCAAAGAGCAACTCCAGGTATGTTTTTGAGAAGGTAAAAATATTCTAACCTGGCTTAAAGCTCATAAAGACTTTTAAATAAAGAATAGTGATAGTGAACTGTCAAATGAAGCAGATAAAAGGGACACAGAGAGTAAACTAAACACAAATAACTATCAGGATCAAATGAGGAGACTAAATTATCCAAGCCAGACTTAAACCAAAGTGCTAATTCACGTCTAAACAAAAATGAGAAATCTTTAAAGCAAAACAAACCAATAAGTACCAAGCCTGGGTACTTGATCTTTAAATCGTTAAAGGGGAAAGCGGCGATAAATCTGTCTCACAAACCCTTCGCACGTCGCTAATATTCACATTATTTCTTTTTGTCAATGCCGCAGCTTTAGAATAGCTTTTTCAGGCGGAGAAGTGAAGCAACTCATACAACTCTCAACTGTAATATAGTGACTCATGTGGTTTTTTTTATCTAGTTTCCGAGCTTCCAGTCTATACAAGGTTTTATAATTGGGTGGTACCAGCGTGCATTGGCCTGATTTTTTTCACCAGATACTTTATGTTGGAAAATAATTAACTTTAATGGTGCATTGTGCAACTTTTTAGGCACCTGCTCCTTCTGCCTGGTCTGAAATGATTCACTGCATGGCAAAAAAGACCACGCTAACACTTTTAAAGGTAATTTTCTGCAATTTAATACACATAAGGATCTGTTTAATGTGGTACTGTGGGAGATTTGAAGCAGAACAATGACATATCCATAGAAACAACAGAAAAGTTGCACAGCAAAAAGTGACCTAACCTCAGAAGGACAAAACTGAGCGTAAATTACAGAACTTTTACCATATAGGCTACATAAGGATGAGAACTTCGCACATTAATTCCTCAAAACGGGTGCGTTGGAGGAGAGAGAGTGTTACGGCCCCAGGCCTTCCGTTTGTATTTGTGTGTGTTTTTCTGCTATTTTGTTCCTGCTGCCTGAGCCCTGGTCCCTGATTGGTGGAGCCCCTCTTCACCTGGCCCCGCCTCCAGCCTCCTCCCCCTATTTAAGAAGATCACAGCTCCTGTTCAGGGCTGTGGCCTTTGTGGCCTGTGTGCCAGTGTGTCTCATTTGGTTCAGTCACTTTGTGTTTGTACTAGTACGTGACTTTTGTGTGTTGAGACACTCGGTTTTGATTTAGTTCGTTCTGTTTTGTGCCTTTTGATTTGGTCACTCGATTCTGTTTGTGGGTTTGTGGTTTTCTTTGGGACATTCGTGGTTTAGTTTAGTATTTTTGTGTCCCTTAGTTAATCACTCGTTTTGTGAACTCACGTGACCCGTTTTAGCACAAAACTTGTTTATTATTTTACCATGTTTTGTTAAGTTAATTAAACCTTACTTATTTATTCCATTTTCCATCTTGGTTTTTTTTTGTTACTTCCCACACACTTAGCCGAGCTGGGTCGTAACAGAGAGCAACTCAAGAACATAAAGAGAAATCCCGCGCACCGTCTTACTTGCAAATTGCGAAGATTTATTAGGACATGCAACGTTTCGGCACTAGGCCTTCATCAGACAAATATCAGACTAACCCTATTTGTCTGATGCCCAAACGTTGCATGTCCTAATAAATCTTCGCAATTTGCAAGTAAGACGGTGCGCGGGATTTCTCTTTATGTTCTTGAGTTACCATATAGGCTACAAAATAACCCGTCAATGACTTTTTAATTTAAGAAAATCGCAAACTGAAGACGATCCGTGGTACGTTTCTATAGCTGCAGTCCCTGTTTTTTTTTAAATCTTGCTTCTTTCTTGCTCTTTCTTTCTTAAACCATGAAAGCGAGCTCGTGCTTTTACTTGTCTGACATTGTAAAGGCGTGAAACAAACAGCCTGAACAATGACAGGAGTGCGATATGGGCCACACTTTCAGAAGGTCAGAGGGATCCATTTGGGAAATTATTCAGCCCCAGCTTGTGTAGCTTCAAGACAACGCGTCAAAGGCAATGCACGATATTAGAAAACACAAATAACCTTCCCTG
>JACN01102864.1:0-10761 GCA_000787155.1 Scartelaos histophorus | reverse complement strand
TCCACAATGTAAATTTCCATCACACATGCAAGGAAAAATAGTAATAGAGAAAGAAACTGGGAAAGAACAATAACCTTCAGCATTTACTTTGTTACTGGTGAGGCCCAGTTACATTTATAGGCTCGTCTATGACCAGTGCATCTGAGACATTTCACTCAGTCCTAGTTAAAGTAGTTTGCAGCTTGTTTATTTTACATTCTCATACGTCGTCTGTAATGATCGTTTATAGTTTATTCCTGTGGTTCTTTTTATTTTCTCATACTGCATTTTGATCTTTTTGCACATGTTTTTTTACAATGTGGTTTATACAAATGGTGAATAAACTTAACTAACCATAACAATATTTGGTGAAGCTTCAATTGTGCTTCCTGGTTGGGCACAGGCAGCAGATGTGACGTATGTGTAACTGTCTGTGCATTTTGAATGGTGTTTTGTTTAAGGACACACACTCATTTGAGGTGCACCTACTTTTCAGCCTAACTCAGCGCTACTTCCTGTAATGTTCAAACTCAAAACTGCCACTTGCTGTTGTAAAACTATGAGAACTATTTACCACAGTTACTCACCACATCACAGAGGCACTTTAAACCGACAGCTTAGTTCTTTTTCCTACTAAATGTTTGTACCAGTAAATACTATAAATGCTGTCCACTATGTCAGCACAATTCTGAGACCTATATTCCACAGTAGGGCATTAAAATATCCCCCTGCATTTGTTCATTTACAGGTGTTTTATAGCTCTAATGAAAGAAAACAGTAATAGCTCCATGGAGACAAACTGCTGATGAAGCCACCACCAGCAAAGATACACAATGCACCTTCAAGCCACGTTCGAACGTTATTACCTCCTCAAAAAACACCACAAACGTAGCCTGATACAAGACAAGTGCAGCATCGAGTTAATCAAGTAATAATAGAGATGCTATAAAATATTCACCAGCTTTATTTCATCCTGCCATGAGACATTTGTCTGTCCGGTTCATTGGAGGGAAAAGTGAGCTTGGTAAAAAGGCTGAATAAAAGTATCAGATTTCAAGGTTCAGACTCCAGACTGTCAACAGAAGTTTTAGTACAATGGACAGTGTGACAGAGGAGTAACTGGACCACTGGATCACAACCGGACTATAAGACATGTGGAAAAGAGAAGCATTGATCTATAGAGTCGCTAAGCGTGATGCCGCTTTCGGGTCCGTCAGCTAATGCAAAACAATGAACATGCAGAATTTACAGTTTCCTCTTTTTTTTACATGTCACATTAAAGGTCTTATATGACGTAAATCGACTCATGTGAGCTTTAAACTATTCAAAAACAGGTCTTGCATTCGGTTTGTCTGCATCTCCAAAGCTCAAAATGCTCTGTTCCATTTTGTGATGTAATGTAGTGGTAGTTTTTAGGTTAACAGCTACTTTTACTTTTTTTTTCTTCAGTAGAGATTGAAAACTTTGGGGCATTTTATTTGTGTTATACTGTAAATACTATAGAGCACCAGGACCCTTCTATTACCTCTAGGGATTACCTGATTGAGACTACTTAAAGGTGCGATAGATGATGCAAAATTGACTCTTGTGAGCTTTAAGCCTTGTTAGAATCCTTAAAAAAACATACCTAGAGTTGGTTTTGTTTCATGTACACATGTTTCAGAGCAATTCCAGAGTTGAAATGATCCAAATGATTCTATTGAAGGCGTATGGAGTTTAAAAACACAGTGTAGACCAGAAAATGGTGTAATCTGGACCCTTTAAGAGGCATGTGAGCTGTTAAAAACCTCCACAATCCATTCTAGCCAATAACAGGCTGCCTCTAACCCAGATTGAAGGCAAAGGATGAGATCCAAAACAGAAAGCTCGGCCCTCTCCCAGCGCGCCCTCACAATAGAACCAGAGAGCGTCCATATGAATCCTGGGAGTTAGTGCTTTAGTCTCACTGGATTGTTTAAACTACCCAATTATGCCAGGCCCGGGGAGATCCGACCCACACAAACCTCAGTCCCAGGAGCGGAGCAGGAAGTAGGGCTCATTACGGCAGGTGCACTGCCACGAGTCTAACTGCAGTTACACGGGCAGGACCAAAGGTGACAGGTGCAATTTGTGTGTGTGCTGAGAGAACAGGTCGTGCTAATGGAAAGTTCAGTGACTATCCAAACAGAGCCGTATTTAAATAACGGTACTGATTTCATCTACAGGAGGATTATATCACAACCAACAGGCCACTTACCATACTGAGAGGTGTCGAGAGGGGGATTTGAACTGTCGTGGACCAAACAGAAACGGCAAGGACAAGGTGTAAAAAAAGATAAGTTTAAATTTAATAAATTCAAAAACATACTTTAACAAAGGCTCAAATTAACAGAAATAGTCAGGCCTAACTTAAATCAAACTGAACAGAACAAACGAGAGCCCCCTAACCAGACAGAACAGGTGCTTAAATACCTGGGGACCAACCAAACTGAACATAAGAGGGGGGTGGAAATTACATTAAATAACCAACTAAAACAGTGTTCCCCCCTTATCCAGCGTTGGTCTCTTCCCGTCTCCTCCATCCGGTCAACCCAAAACAAAAAGAACAAGTCTAAGTAAAAATTCTAACTTACATTAACCAAAATGTGAAGACTAAGTCTAAATAAACAGATAAATCAAACTGTGTTATAATTAACTTAATAAAAATAAGAAAAATACTAACACTGTGGAGTGGTGGCAGAGGTGTCCACCACATGAACCAACAACCTGGCGTGATGGAGGGTCAACTAACAAGTTTTCCCCTGGAGACATGATTACTTTGCCTATGCTTTACTAATGCTGCACAATATGGCATTTAACATCTGTGTATCCATGGAGACAAGCAGAATCTGTGCAGTTCCTCAGTTCATAGGGACCTTCATAAGAACAACATCATGACAAAAATCTTTTCACTAAATCGACATGGTTTAAAGTTAAGATATGGCTTAAAATTAAATATGTTTAGAGGCAAGTTCTGTTTATGTTTATTAGGAAATGAATGTTAAGTCAATGTAAGGTCCACAAAAAGCATGGGGACTCCAGTGTGTGTATATATATGTGTATCTGCAAATGTATTTATTTTTATTGCTTGCAGTGCACTGATTGCAACATGTATATTTTATGCAGGATGCCCTCTGAATGCATCTGGACCTGCACGATGACAAATACTATCACATTAACTGACATGGTTCCCCAGGTCAGGGGTAACGGTCATGTGATGGTTTTTATGCACGTTCAAGGCACTTTACATGAAGGAATCACTCACCCATTCACATAAAAGTGTACGCAGACACTGGGGCCAAGGTGGGTTATGTGTCTTGCCCCAGGACACAACATCATTCATCTGTGGGAGCCGGAAACACAACACCAACCAGTAGATTAGTGAACAAACGCTTCACCGACTGAGCTACCAGTGGCATCTAGGAACTTATGATTCAACTAACACTTGTGACTGACCTTTCAAATGATCATCAGCATGTCATGTGTCAGAATGTGTAGCTGTCGGATAAATGGAGATAACAGGAACAGCCCAGCAGAGCAAAGAGAGCGCCGTGTGCTACAGGAAGTGCTCAGGAGGGGGCCCATGTCTGTGCTCAAGGCAAAAACACTCTGATTCATTAACACTGTGAATCATTGGACACGATCCTCTTGATGATGGTCTGCAGAGGCCTGTGGCTAATGTGGTGTAATCATGCCCCGAGCTTCATTTAACAATCTGTGACCTTTTATAAAGCCGCATTTGGATCATTTTAAGGTGTGTTTTGGTAAAAGTGGCATAAATATTGAAAAGATGGAAATACAGCAGACAAAAGAGAGTTACTGCCATAGTAAAACTGTTCATGTATCACATAAGTACAGTATTTAAAACAGTAGAGATTGTAAAGTTGTAACAGCATAACAAAAAAATTATAACTTTCAGGTGCAACTCCAACCCTAACTTTTTGGAGACAGTAAATTATTAAAAAAAAAAAAAAAACATGGTTAGTATCGGCTTATTAAAGTTGCACTGTGTAGATAGACAAATGTATGTAAAACCATATTGTGTCATAACCTTTAATATGAGTATTTCTGTGCATTCAAATAGCATATAACACCTCATAAACCTAAGATCCTCATTTTGCAGCTAAGTAGTAGAGACATTGTGCTCTGTAGGGGGCAGTGCAGAGCTGATTCACCTCTCGCGGGGTCTTAAAGGCACAAGAGGCCACTGAATCAACTGTCGCCTTAATGAACATTTCCTCTTCCTGATGTCATTACTGCTCCCGTGATCACCGTTCCCATCATGGTCATTATAATGTGCTATTATGTGCGTTACAGGCAGAGGCCACAGCAGTGAATTAATGAGCAATGTATCGGCTCCAAAAAGGTTAAAGTTTGTATCAGTGATATCGGGGGCTCTTCTCACATATTTGGCATTGTTTTTTTTTCACCAAACTACCCTAGTCTATATGTGCTCATGTGTTATTTAGTTGTCTTTTTGAAGGAAAAATGGTTAAAAAATATGAGTAAAAATCGTATTACACAATCATGCAACAAATTACAGATTAATACAATGTGACTTTGAGATATTTTGTATAATTTTACTTAAAACTGTGGGCCTTGCTAGTGTTTGTCAAAATGTTTTGTTGAGTGTGTGGAGAGAGGGGTGGTGCATGGGAGGTTTTTTTGTTTGTTTCTGTTTTGTTAAATATTAAAATCAATAAAAAATATAAAAAAAAATATGGGCCTTAGTAGGTATTATTTTAAAATCTAAATATGGGCAAGTTAATTAATTAATTAATTCTCAGTGCAAATTTTAATAAACATAAAAATATGAATTGTGCATGTCTATTAAAAATAATTTAAAAAAAATTGTATTTGCATTGGTAGCAGGTAGTAAACTGTTAAGAGAATGAAACAGAACTATTGGTGGCTGTGTGATGCTTGTGAGAGTGGGCAGTGAGCACACGTCACTGAGGACTAAATAATGCCTATAACACAGAAACCCACATAAAGAGACAAAAATACTGTAGAGACATTTCTATTTTTATTAGAAATGGATCACTGTTTAACCCAAGCAGCACTTACACGTCCAATATGCCATGCATACAAAATCAGTGTCCATCGCATAGTGACCAATAATCATATAGATGTACGGGTTGATATCAAAGTCTCTTTTCTGTGCAATTAATATTCACAGATATGTACATTCAAAAATAATCAGCCTCAAAAACTAAGCATTTTCATGAAAAGAAACATTAAAAGTAAAAAGTTAGAAAACCCTCAAAATAAACAATATATTTATCATTAAAATAGAATAATTAATAATCCATAAACTAACATGAGTTAAATAATGATTGCTTCATTTTTAACTTTAGGCACATTGTAGATATGAGTGAGGCTGACGGAGGCCGTGGATCTGATGTTTGTGTAAACAGAATCACACTCTTCTTTCAGTCCACATAAGACCACTTCAAAATAAAAGTCATCCATAAAATTTGTTTTAAGAAGATTTTCCTCTGCTCCAGCGTCAGAGTCTGATATGTGATATGAGACTATAGGAGCTGTTCACTAGTCACATTGTTCACAACAATTCAATTCTTTGGCATAAAACATTACTAACTACAAACTAAAGAAACAAAACCACACCAGAATCTTTTCAATAAATGAGAATGCAAGCAAAAACAATTCAACTTTAGTTTTAGATTCTTCATTTCATAAAATATGTTTAACATAAAATGATTTACCTCTGGTGGCGCTGGGTCTTGTAGCACTGTAGCAATAGTGAAATGAGTCTTTTAAAATGAACTGACATCATTACACACTTTTTAATAAGGTGCAGAGAAAGTACTTAATATTTTTCATGGATCAAAAGGAATAATCTTAAATCACAGTTTTGCCCCTGTTGTAATTTATTTCTTATTCTATGCAAAAAACTATGGCTGTTGTTTTAGGTAAGGGCCACTCAGTGCAATAAGCATGTCACTTTCTTAAATCATAAATCTGAGATGCAGAGATATATGCTTACAATTCTCTGAAATTACAAAGTGCCCCAAAATGCACCTTGGCAACAGAGGAGATGGCTGGGAAAGGAGCAAGTGAAGTGATTGAGGAAGATAGTAGGTCAGCTCACACTCCCCACGGTGACTAATGAAGCTCCACTGTCCTCGACTGTATTTTTAGGACGCTCTGTGTCCACTGAGACAGTGTGGACAAGGTGACCGCAATCCACTATGTAATCTTGTGTGGCTTATGACTGGAACAAAATAAGGCCAAAACACCAAAGAATATTCATCCAGGTCCCATCTAAATCCCGCCGTCCTTCTAATGAATAAAACTTGTGAGAATGCACATGCTGATATTATGGATTTGTCTAAGGCAGAGGCATTTTATATTGGAGTGGAAGAGCTGTGGGTTTCCCTCAGATACTCATGTCCAGATATGGAGTTATACAGAAAGAAGGGGGGGTCGGGGAGTGAGGAAGGGCCAGGAGTGAGGAGGGTCCAGTCCAAAATTAAGTGGCCGATGATAAAGAGGTCATCCTCCCACACACACAGACACAGTATTTGACTTTTCCAGCTCAGAATGTGTCCATTCTCCATCATTTCTCTGTCTTCTTCTGTCCTTTTTAAGATGACATATTGAGTAACTTGGTCGATTTATTGGGGTAATTGATCGCCAGGCTGATGGCAGCGATGTTCTTCAGAGCCTGGAGGATACAAAAGGCTGTAAGAATCTGACTAAATTATCATTACATAAAAGTAAACTGAGAAAGTGAATGGATACAGCACTGGAAATGTAAAGAGCAGCAATTTTCAAATCTCAAATGGTCCAAATATTTAAAGGTGGAGGATCTGTCAAACCCTTTTCTCCGTGGAATGTTTCACAGTATGACAATAAACTTTTCTATCTCCATGGAGACCAAACCACACCGAGTTAAAGGTCAGATCTGTGGAGAGGGAACCCCGCTCAGTGAAAATGTTTGTTTTTCTAGGTGTTTTTGAGCTATAAAATCACCACTATTTGAGTAAGTGTAAGGTAGAGCTGCTTAAAGTCATACTGTGGAACATTCCAGGCAGAGCAATGACACATCCACAGAGGGCGGATCCCTAACCAAAAAGTTACATAGTGCCCCTTAATAAGAATGAAATAGAAAGTCATCTGCAGAACAAAATAATCCCATCTTTTTATAGAAAAATCTTGTTATAACAGTAGTTTAAACCTCTACAAACATGTTCCTACTTTTTAAACATATTTCGCAATTTAATGCATTTGTCAGAGACTCAGATTGCATTTTTCCTCCTAAATCCCATAGTCTGGTAGAGGGTCCACCACCTGTTTAACTTGTTTTTTCATTAAATGTTCTACAGTATGGCATTTCACTTATCTTCATGGCGACAAGCAGGTCAGATCTGTGGAGAAGTGAACCCGCTCACAGAAATAATGCAAGTTTTTGCGGTAGTTTAGAGAAATAAAACCATCCAAATTGAACTGAGTAGATATATTTGTTTAATGCCATACTGTGGAACATCCCAGGCAGAGCAATAGCATCAACATGGAGACAAGCAGATGGCAGAACCCCGCACCAGAAAAGTTACACAGTGCATTAAGAGTGCATTAAACGTACAGATCCATTTCATAAATTGGTTACATTTTAAAACAAGACCTGAAGCCAATTTCCTCATGACCACACAACATGATGATTACCGCTGCGCTCGCTGCATTAGTATCAGAGCTTTTTGGTTTGAACCTGACAAATATTAAATAACATTGCAACAAAACCACCCACATATTCAAACCACCTCCATCGTGGGCACCTCGGCTACCTCCAGGCTTGCTCTGCTACGGTTACAGGTCAGAGGAGGCTCTCAAAACGCAACGCACACACACCACACACACACACACACACACACATACACATATTGAAACACTAATGGACCATAATTACCAAAAACATTAATACTGAGTGCAGCCTACATGTGCTCAAAAGAGGAGGGGGTGTCAGGGGATATACTGGCTGTCAACAGCTTGGTGACTCACAGCAAATGAAGAAGTTTTCCAAAAGAAGTTGTATAATAAAATCAAACTTGCACAAAACAACTCTGTCTTGAAGCTAAATTATGTAACTTTAACATTGGATTGTTTGGCTGACAAAGAAAGTTGAATATTGTGTTGATAACATCTATTAGGACTGTAAAGTAGCCACATACACAGGACAGAAATGATGCTGTCCTGAGCTTTGGCACGATCTTGAGCCGAATCAGAACAAGTATAACAGCACAAAGACTAATATTTGCACATGGACAACTGCGCAAACTACCTAGAAAACTGAGGGATTACACAGATATAAGGCCACACGGCAATATAAAAGAAAGTCTTATTATTTGACGTCGAAAATCACATTCTACTGTATACAGAACATTTTTTGTATGTTCATTATGGTATTGGACTCGCTATTGGAATCGGTATTGAGTATCAGATTGGTATCAAAATCAAGCTACAACACAACACAAATATCCATGTAGGCTATTATGGGATATTATATTATATACATTGTACATTACTGTAATAATATAATTTTGGGAGTGTTTAAAATAGGTGCTGTAATATCCAGAAATCAAGGAGAGCTTTTTTCCACCTACCAACATGGTCATAGATAATAAAAGATAATAAATACAGTGTATGGCTCACCATGGCTGTATGATTGTGAAGCTGTTCATCAGTTGTCATTGCTAACAAGTATTCCTGCAGAACACCCTGCACCTGAAAGACAAAATACAAACCGTTACTCAATTAAAGGTTAACTTTGTAAAATGTTCTGGGGTATGTATAAAGAAGTTTTGAGCAAACAAAAACATGCAAATAAAAACTGCTTAAAAATAAAATAAAATAAAATAAAATAAATCAATCCAATCCGTTAAACAAAATTCAGCACAAATCTATATTAAAATAACTATATTTGAAGTTTATCGAGCTTCAAAAGTAACTTAAACTTTGTAAAGGTACTCGAATTGAATACTTTTTACTAGATTTTTTTCGATGTGACACTTTTACTTTTACTTGCGTATTATTTTACCCTGGCATCTGTACTTTTATTTAACACAATGTGGTACTTTTACCATCACTGCCAGGAAATAGATCAATTTTAAGCCAAACTGTGGAACATTCCAGACGAGGCAATAACTTCTCCATGGAGACAAGCAGGTGACAGCAAAATGACATCTGAACCTTTAACTTTAGAAGCGAGGTTGACTTTGCTGCAACTAGTCTTTTTTTCCACCCAGGCCCAAAGCTCCAGAGCACTTTAAACTAAACAGATGAAATGCATGTCAGCTAATAATAAGCACAAGGAGGTTGGGAACACAGAAAAGTTGACTTAGAGGCTAAATGAGCTGTAACTGTCCAAATAGTGCTGGAAACATAGTCCAGAAGTCTCATTGTTCCACTGTTTCTCTTGTGTTTATACTGCAGCACATCCTAAGTCCATTTGTACCTTTGCACGATACACAGACGTTAATGCACTGAGACCGGAGTAAAGTGCTCACTGCTGCCAAAAGTGAAGATGCTGTTTTAAGTCTCTCACTCTGCACTTTTAACAGGAAAGACGCAGTGTCCTAGAATGCTTTGTCATAACCACGAAGCAGCCTGATTGTTAGAAAAATGTACTCAACGAATACTGTATGAACTGCTACTGCTACCTAGTGGTTGGAGTTCGCTACTACAAATAAAATATTGAGACAAAGATAAAACTGAAATTAAAATACCACTTTAAGGAGGGACGAATCCACTTGTAAAGCATTAAAACACAGACGGGGGTCAAGCATACACTATCCTCAAGACTCACTAATGATACTCCTGATTTCCTTGGGGTGTGAAGCTAACTAAAGGCATTACTCTGTCTGAAGCTCCGTGACTCAAATTAGATGTAATCAGAGTTTTATTTTAACACAATCTGACCAGAAAGAGCTGGTTTAGTTGGAACTATAACAAGTGAGATGATGTGTGTGCTTAAACAAGGTTCTCACACATAAAATTACAGTTAGTCAGTGTTGTTTATATCTATTTTGTGTGTGTATGTGTGTTTTTTTTAACCATCTTTAAACATTTTTGTCAGTTTTTGTTCATGTGTGCTCAATGGTAACTCAATGGTGGAATATTCAGCACACTCCCATTATGATATCACTGCTGAGTATCTATTCAAATTTCAGGACCATACTGTATGCAAACTCCCAATCACATGACAAAAAGTGAATGGAGCTCAAAGTGAAGGAGACAGTGAGGCCCGGTGGTGTCTGGCAGATGGCCGGGCTCCACTTTGGCCCCGAGCCCGGAGGAGAACAGGTGGACCCGGGAAAAAACATGTTCATCACACAGACAGATCACACATATGTGGATGGAGGAGTCAATAGTGGATGCAGATTACTCATATTGAGAGTCACAATTCATTATCATTAATAACATTACTAATTATAATTGTGGTCCTTTGCATAATAGCATTTTACACCATTAGTCAAAAGTTTCCACACTGCCGTTCACTGTTTTTGTTTTTTATGTTTAATACTTTCTCCGGTTAGATACATACAGAAGAGATTGGTTTTTTTTTATTTTTTTTTTTATATATTTTAGATTCAAATGCCTCCAAGTTGCCAACCTTTCTTTGTCTACAGAGCAACAAACTCCTGGTCTTCTCTCAGTGAGCTTCAAGATGAGTCAGGGTGAGATAATGCCAAGAGTGTAAAGCAAGTTTTCAGTTATTTTGAGTTAAAATTTTCTTTACTACATTCC
>KN498001.1:4289-18440 GCA_000787155.1 Scartelaos histophorus | reverse complement strand
AAATTTAAGCTGCACTATGTAACTTTATGGTTGAGGCTTGTTTCTATGGATATGTCATTGCTCTGCCTGGAATGCTCCACAAAATGACATTAAACAGCTCTGGATTACATTTATTAAATTACAGTTCTTTTTATAGCTCAAAAATATCTAGAAAAACAGGCATCCTCCACAGATCTGACCTGTAACTTGGCCTGGTTTGGTCTCCATCGTTTTATCCCAGACAAAGCAATAACATTTCCGTGGAGAAAAGCTTTTTACGAACCCTCCACCAGAAAAAGTTACACGATGCATCTTTAATATTCCATAAATCATCAGAATAATACGCGTTTTTTTTAAATTTATGTTTATTTTGGGGTATTTTTTATTCTAATTTGAATATGAATGTCTGAATAAATGCGATTATTGACTTATTGAAGGTTATGCTAGCTTATTTCTTTGTCTGGAATGTTCCGCAGTAGGGCATTAAACATATCTGCCCTGCATTTGTTCAATTACGTGCTCAAAAATACCTTAAAAACACACATTTTTACAATGTGCAGGCTTGCTTCTCCATAGATCTGACCGTTTATTTCCATACTGTAGAATAATCAAGGCAAAGCAGTATTATCTCTATGGTTATCTCCAGTGCTTTTTTAAGTTAATAAAGTTAAGTTTTCATTTATTTAACACTTTAAACCATAAGCCAAAATCCACATCCCTAAACATGTTTTTACAAAGTAGTAACGCTGAGTCTTAAAAATAAATCCCTCCATTTAATACACACAATTCCACCTAAAATGCAAAGGCAATTTATGGCAATACTCATATTTTCAGACACTTTAAAAATATAGGTGTTCTCATATGGAAGATAATTAGTTTCATCAGAATTTGAATTTTAAACGGCATTGCATTTCTCACTTTGAATTTTTATTATGAATTTTAGTTGCTGAAATTTACATATTCAAAGTGTTTCAAATTCAAAATCAAAACTTCACTTTCAGCACAGATATATTCAGGCCCACAAATTCAACAGTCAAGATTCAGAGAGTAAAATTTGCAGTGAAAAAATTCGCAGGAATGATCCAAAATACCAAGGCCGAAGCAATCGATCCAGAATGATTTGATCTAATTTAGTAACAAGTGAAGCAGTGAAGCGATCTGATTGGTCAGAATTAGCCTCATCCAAACCTCAAACCCCGCCCACAGATGAGAACGGCCAATAGGAAACAGCCTCCGTCCTCACTCAGGATCGATTGCTTCTGCCTTGACATCTTGGATCTTTACTGCAAAATTTTACCCTCTGAATTTTAACTGTTGAATTTGAGGACTTAATAAATAATATGAATATTTGAAAGGTGACATTTTTATTTTGAATTTGAAACATATTGAAAAAGTACACTTAAAATTTCAGCAACTATATCTTTTTTCAGATTTAAAATATTCAAAGTGAAAAATTCAAAATTTAAAATCTGATGTAACAAATTATCTTCCATATTCTCATATAGTTTAGGTTGTCAAGTCATCGCTATTGTGTGAATTAGGCTTTTCCCCTTGTTTACAGTATAATTGCGAGGTAGGAGTTAAGGAATTAGCGTTTTGTTTTGTCTCGAGTCTCCCCTAAGCTTTATCTCACACTCGGAGTATAACCAAACTCTAGCATTAGCATATTTATCTGTTTATAGTTCTAGTGTGGTATTATGTAAAATAAATTGAGTTATATTTTCTTGTTTTGAAGATATTGATGCTCAGTGTCCCATGTCCAAAAAATATATAAAAAGTTCATGATGTAACTTTTCATTTGGAGGTCTGTTAACTTCACGTTTCTGTGGATATGTCATTGCTCGAGGTGAAATGTTCCGCAGTATGGCATTAAACAGCTTTTCTTTACATTTATTCCAGTACAGGCGTTATATATGCAAATTTCTTTCAACTTCCTTCTTTTTTTTAACCAAATATTATTCAATTTCACTTTTAAAAATGCTTAAACGTGCATTTTACATTGTTGCCTTTGCCTAACTACAAAGTGAATTTAATAAACTTAAAATAAATCATGTTCACTAGGTTTTAGGGAAATGGGGTAATTATTAATATTGACTGTTTTTTTTGTACTGGTTGGACTTTTCTGGTGATTTAAATAAAAATAAAGACAAACTTAATTCTGCTATTTATTTATATATTTCAGCTTCTGTTTATTTTATTTTTGCAGTATTGTCCATTGAGAATACTTTTTTTGGGCATACTTCTGCTTTATAGTCTGATTTTTTGCATTATATATTTACTTCCACAATATAACACACTTCAGAATTGTGACTGATGCACTTTATTGGGTCATTTGAATGCCTGTGTTTCAGTTTACTCTGCACGGTCTTTGCTGTTATTCTTTCATGCAAATTGTCCGTTTCTTGCCATAAAATTTCCATGCAGTAAAAGTGTGTGGTTTGGTGGGTTGACAGTCTGTGTGGCTTTAGATGTAGAAGCGTAAAAGGGTTTGGATGTGTCAATTCTCTGCCTGAAATGTTCCGCAGTGTGACATTAAACAGCTTTACCTTACATTTATTCAACTACAGGTGCTTTTATAGCTCAAAAATACATAACACTGCAAACCCGAACAATTAAGCAGTCATTAAAAAATTTGAGCTAAACAGTTGCCTAACTTTTTTTTAAGTTTATAGTCTCATTTTTTTTTATTTCTGTTAATTTAAAAATATAACTGTCACACAAAAATTTTAATTGCATTTAGCAGTTAATTAAAAATAATAAATTTTACGAAAATTGCATTTAGCAGTTAATTAAAAATAATAATAATTTTACGAAATAATTAGTAAGGAAATAAAAAATAAATACAAAATAAAATAATACAAATAAAATAAAAAATAGTAACACTTAATTAAAACATTTAGGCTAAAAAATCTAAAAAATCTGGTAAATGCATGTAAAAATTAAAAATTATAATTAAGCAGAGCACCTAACATTTTTTTTAATTAAAAGGAAATCATTATTTTTGATTCATTTGAGCGTTCAGGTTTACAGTGCAGAAAAACAGGCATTTTGACAGTGAGCGGGGTCGCCTCTCCGCAGATCTGACCTGTAACTTAGTCTGGTTCGGTCTCCGTGAAGATAGAAAGGTTTAATGCCGCACTGACAAAAGCATTTGGCAGAACCTCCTCCAGAAAAGTTACACAATGAACCTTTAACTAAAAGAAAAAGGAGGAAAATGCCCCAGAACAGATATTTTGTGTAAGCAGCTCTTGAGGTTAAAATATGTGTAGTCGGTGTCTAATTCTGACATTTTTTTATAATAATACAATACAAAAAGCAAAATGAAACGGCACACAAAAGCAATGATGGTCCAAGAATCAGGAAGTGCGCTGTTCACATGTTAGGAGCACTAGACAATATTAACGGGCTATAACATGACACTTTTTTGCTTTAGTTTTACAACAATATTCAGATATTTTTTAAAAAAGTGTGGTGTTTAAACGAGCCAGTTTCAGTATCTTGGTTGAAGTTCAAATCTCGCACAAAATATGGAGCATTCAAGTAAAGTAAAATGCAGGATTATCACTTTATACCAATTTTTGGGAGGATACTCGTGGCGTTTCAGCTAATTTTATTTTTAATTGACTTTTTGCAGTTTTTTTATTTTTTTTTCTCGATATACTCCATATTCTAACTTTGCGTATCTCTAGAACAACAGTTACAACATTATCCATTTTTCAAGATTTCTTTCACCCAAAATTAGCATGCTAGTTGTTATCTTTAGCGTGATGACAAAACTCCGCTCTGACCTTCAAAAAGTTGTAAGAAACTGCTAATAAACTCCTGTCTGAATAATTATTATACTATTTTACGTTATTAAGACGGTAAAAATCAGATTGAGCGGCTTTAACGGTGTATTTTTATTGTTTGTTGGCAGGCATTCGGCGACAAAAGGCATCGTCATCGCCATGATTTGTACGTTTTTCGAGGCCTTCAACGTGCCCGTGTTTTGGCCCATTCTGGTCATGTACTTCATCATGCTCTTCTGCATCACTATGAAGAGGCAGATCAAGGTAGGAGCTGCATTCTCCTCATTCCACAGTCTAATATTACCACATTAAGCTCACAGGAATAATGGACTGGACCGAAGCCGCAGCTTACGACACGAACACGTTCCTCAAAGTCCTACAAAGCATTTCACATTTGCAAGTTTTAGTATTTATAATGTCTGAAAAGAAAAAAAACGCCTTTTACTTGCACCATAGACTAGGGGTGATATGTATTAAAAAAAAAGAGTCAGTTTCTTTTTCCATCTTATTAAAAACAGACATGTGGACTTCAGGGATAAAGGACGAGGTGTCAGGATCAGTTTTTGTTTCGTGCTGAAAGGACCAGTATCGTATTTTTGGGGCTATTAAGGTTATTATAAGGCGCAGTATCAAATAATATGTCAGTTGTGTCATTGTCCACACATAAGGAGCATCGGATTATAAGGCACAATAAGAGAAACAAAACGTGTGTCGGATAAATGGAACTTTATTCAGGTCATTTACAATAACTCTCAGTTGTAGCTAACACAAAAATACAAGTTTAACAGTTGGTGATTTGGGCATCAAACATGCCCGGTCCCTCTCAACATTGTTCAGTTTTAACACTAAAATACAAAACCTGAAATCTGCATCATAATTGTGTCTCTTAACAGGTGCATTTTGGGTCCTTGTACTCGCTGGTTCACTGTAAACCCGAACACTCAAATTAATCAAAAATAATGATTTCCATTTAATTAAAAAATTAGGTGCTCTGCTTGATTCTAATTTTACATTTTTACATGCATCTACCAGATTTTCTAGGCATTAAATTTAAATGTATTATTTTAATTATTTTTAGCCTAAATGTTTTGATTAAGTGTTACTATTTTTTTTATTTTATTGTTTTTTTTTTAATTTTTTTTTATTGTTTTTATTTCTTTACTAATTATTCCATGAAATTATTATTATTTTTAATTAACTACTAAATTCAATAAAAAATAACGTGTGACATTTAGTTATATTTTTAAATTTACACAAATTAAAAAAAAATTTAGACTATAAACTTAAAAAAAGTTAGTCAACCGTTTAGCTAAATTTTTTTAATTACTGCTTAATTGTTGAGTTTGCACGGTATGTTGCACAGTCGCCCTATATGTGGCCAACATATTACTCCTCCTGACTCGCCCACTAATACCTTATTAGACTAATGTGGACAACATCAAATCGGTTGGAGGTTAAACACAACCAAAGGTCACACATAAGGCCACTGGATTATAAGGAGCACTGAAAATGTCATGATTTTAGATGCGCCTTATAGTCCGAAAAATACGGTAATTCCAGAAAAGTATTGAACATGTTGTTGAAAGGCTTGAATCGGGAAATGACTGAACCCATGTACCGTGAATATGTAGTCTGAATACTTATTTTGTGTACGTTTTACGACTTTAGTATTAGTATAAAAGTATTCAGTTGCTTCTAAAATTAAAGGAATACATTATGGTGTTTGGACATGCAACTCTATGCAAAACTAGCAAGAAAAATTGGTGCGATTTTTTTTCTTTTCTTCAGTTAGTGCGAGAAAAAGCTTTAGAAACTAGTATAAGTTTTTTATCAGTACTATATTGCATCTTTGGCAGCAGAGTATAGTGATTTAGACCCTCATTTTGACTGTTTTTTTTTTGCGTTATGCAGTACTAGCGCCGCTGGAGTCCTCAGTGACTGAGGCGTAAACGTCTTTAACCGTTTTCTTGTGTGTTTTTGTCTTTCAGCACATGATCAAGTACAGATACCTACCGTTCACGCACGGGAAGAGGACGTACAAAGGCAAGGAAGACACAGGGAAAACATTTGCTAGCTAAAAACCCACTCCCCCTCCAAACCATGGGCTCAGATAGCGGCGTTCTGAAGGATTACTTTATTTTCTAACTGGGCAGTGAAAGCATCCGAGCAGTATCGATTCTTTATAAACGAGGGGTAGACGTTTTAGTAAAAAAATTATCTATTGCCTTGACGATTCAAAGGTAGAGTTTTGTTTTTTTGTTTTGTTTTTGTTTCCAGACTGGTTATGTCTGTTAGTGCGACTCAGTGCTGCCCCCTATGCCTTTTTTTTTTAACTTTCGGGGTGGTATGAAGTCATGTTAAAATTGCAGAATCCTATGTCAGACTTCCAAAATTCCAGTTATTGTCTCCCATTGGAAATAATCTGAAAATCGATTAACTGTAATGCAACTTTTGTAACATTAAATATTTAAACCAATAGTGTAGAGTAACATTATTTAGCAGTTTTAAGACTATTTGTCTTTTTCTGTCTTTTTCTTGTCTGACTCGATCTCCGTGTGAAGACATGTCGCCTGAAAATTAAAAGTTAAAAAGTAAATTATAAAACAGAAAATTGCATACGCCATCATCATTTTTATAAATATTGAATTGAATTTAGATTAAACTGAAAATGTGGAGTGATTTTTACAAACTAATTTTCTCAGTTTGTAATGCAGTGGGCCAGTTTCACAAGATTAAACATGTTTTATGTTTTATTATTTGTAACACTGTCCAATAAATACAATAAACCACTTTTTAAAAATGTTTTTTTGCATCAATAATTGAATATTTAGGATTTTCATTTGGAAGTAAAACAAACAAAAAAAGATATATTCATTTATTTTTTTTTTCTTCCCCATAACTTTACACCATTAAATTATTATTTTTTACAATTAAAAATGTAACTGTATTAAGCATAAAATCCAGGTTGGAAAATACCTCTCTAAATTCTGTTAGGTCTTATGAAACTGGCCGTAATGCGTAATTATCTTTGGGAATATGCTCCAAACCGCGGATAACGCAACGGATTTTCAGATCTGATTTTACTCTGCCGCCCTCTGCTGTTCATCTAGAGTCACTGCGCTTATAAAATCCCAGCTGTAGGTTTTGTCAGTGATCATAGGGCTGCATTAGAAACTGTTTTTATAGCGCTTTCTTTACATTTAAATCTTGAATTCTCAACTTTGTTTCAAATTTAAACATTAAAAAGTGTATGGCGCCAGGTAATTACAATATAAAACAATGCGAAATACAGATTATTATAGATTATTATGTCAGTGGATCACCTTTCTTTCAAAAATATCTGATGCAGCCCTATTGGAAATTAAATGGGTTTCTTCATACAACACATTTGGCCCTTTTTTGTGTCAATTCTTATTATTTTGGGAGGGTTTTGTGCTTAAAATATAAAGATTAAAGGTTCCATATCCCGCTATATTCTCATTTTATATTATAATGTTGTTTCCTCATCACAAATATACCTGGAGTTGTGTTTTGTTTTAAATGTTTAACACACACAGATCCTGCGTATTTAGGCCGGGCACTCATGCAGTGTCGTGAGGTAATACAGGAAGTGCTCCACTGTGTTTTTAAACTCCATACACGTTCACTAGAATCGTACGGATCATTTCAGACCTGGAATTGACGATTTCTACTGAACTAAAGGTAAAAAAAAACACACAACTGGGGTATGTTTTTGAGGAGGTAACAATATTTTCACATGGCTTAACCCACTTAGAGAGCATTTTTGTGTAATACAGGACCTTTAATGACAACCAGTATTAAATTTCAAGAAACATTTTGCCCATTTTTTTTACAAAATCTTAGCCTTAAATCATTAGCAGCTTTCAAAACCGCGAATTCTAATCATTCCAAGCAAACCTTTGTTCTTTCTTTTGCAGAGGAGACATAAGAAAACAGAAAATTGGGTGCAGATCACAGCTCCTCTATTGATTTATACTGATTTTACTGATTTTATTTTTCAATTTTCTCTTTGGGGACTTGTCTCTGCTTCATTCTGATTGTGACTGTGGAAAAGGGAGCAGCCCGTGAACTGGAGGATGTGTACATACGTATATAATATATATTTTAAAGTATGATTTTGTTTGAGATTTCTTTTTTTTTTTTCTTTTTTTTTTTTTTTTTTTTTTCTGGTTTTCCTCCAACCGCCATACTGGTACTGTTTCCAATTGTTTGAATCCATTTTGTTTGGAGAAAAAGAACTGTTGAAAGCAAAACTCGATTAGGATTTGGATTTGTTCAATGAAATGTTTCTCATGAATTGCATGTTGTTTTCTTGTGCTCTGTTTCAAAAGACAGACTTGATTTTAATAACTTAAGTGTAATTTTTCACTCCAAATGCTATTAAAGAGGCTGTGTCGCTTCAACAGAGCTCAACTGTGTGTCTGTGTTTTTTTTATTTTTGTTTTTTTAAAGGAGACAAATTCTGCCATATCAACTTTTATGAGACTTTAAGCTAAGTTTTTACTCCTCATTACTTACTTAGAGTTGTATTTTGAGTGATTTGAGTAATCCTGTATTGTCCTGAATTTGAGGTCTGAGTGCTTAAATTTCTGTTTTCTCCTACCCCCTATCCCCACCCCCATACTGCTATATGGAGATGATCCAAATGTAAAATTCTGATCAACCTATAAGAGTTTATTACTGAATACCGAGTGTAATTAATATGTCTTCTCTAATGAATATGAATATTTTTAATGTTGTTTTTTTCCACATGTCCTTTGCTTTACGACATCCTCCACTGTCCCACACACAGACCGACCTCCAACCAAAAAGTTACACAGTGCACCTTTAAAGTTTAGAGAAAAGACATTTGAAGTGAGACACTGTAAAGCCATAGTATGTAACACTGGCCGAAAATAAATAGAGTGTTTTTGGGGTTTTTTTGTTCATTATGGATGTTTTTATAGCACTAAAATAACAGAAAAGCCTGTGTCCTAACTGTGGACTTGCATCTCCACAAACCTGACTCAAAACCCTGACAAACCCTACTCCTGCTTGTTTCCATTAAAATATTCTTCCATTGTCTATAATATTTCACAATAGGCCATAAAACATAAATATTTCCATAAAGAATGTTCTGAAGTAAGGCTTTAACTTTCCTTATACCATAAAAACATGAAGATCCAGCACTGAGTGTGAGCACTGACCTCTGGTGGATTCATGTAGTCATTGCATTACTAAAGCACAATTTCAAGGTTACGACAAAGCGACGGGTAAAAGACGTGTTTTTCTCCATCCAATTCCTATTTAGAGATGTATTATTACTTGTAACAAATGGATTTGGATTGTCTGAGCTACAGTGTCCAAATCATTTCACGTTTCTAGTTGGTGTGAAACCTCCTCTTGGGCTTTTAACTCTGAGCAGGAACGCCACTCCACAGATCTGAGTCGTAACCACAGATGGGCACATTCGCTGCTGTTATTGAAGCCACAGCACGAGCGCTTGGTCTAACTTGGCGATCGTTTGATTTGATGTCCCAGTCATGTAACATCCCAGTGTTATGAGGAGTGTCCATGATGCAACATGACACCCTGACACTCAGGGACGTCCTTCATCTCTTCATATCTCTTTACTTTTAGATCCTCACAAAGTTTGATGTAGTTCTCTTCAGTTTTATTCAAATGAAAGTGAGCCCTGTCCCTTCACTGGGCTCTGCGTGACCTGAGGCACCTGACCCGCCTGGTCTCATGAACCATCCTGATGAGGATCTCAGCATCTTGTCCTGGTACAATTGCACCGCCCCACACCATCCCTATGGAAATGAGTTGTGGATTTGGATAGTAAAATATGTATTTTACAAACAAATCCATGTGCAAAACAGTGTGAGTGATGCAGCAGACTGGAAATCTGGGATCAGCTCTCATAACCTTCTTAATCATCATTTAAAAGTTCAGTTCATTTTACCTTCATTAATCTTTATTATTACATCATATTTTTTGTGTTGAAAATAGATTGAAGACAGATATAGGCCTACAGTGATGATGAAGATGTATGTTGGAATTCTCTCATTGTACCTTCTTTCTGGTAAGATTTTTTGTTATAAAATAGAGAATGTCTCAAAACAAATTGTTTAATGGACAATGGTGATATTAATAGAGGCCAAAAATAAGTAAGTGAATTTTAGCAAATGAGCTGGAATTAGATATGCAAAAAAAAAACATTTTTTACAAGACATTTTAGAATCATTTTAGAAACACCACGAATACATTTCAGAATTTCAATTAATTAATTATAATTAATGGATGTGTGAAAAATCCCTCAGTTGTCCAGGTAGAATCCATGGCAAAAGGAAAATAAATTTGTCGACTGGACAAAAGTTATTTGGTTGAAAAAAACTTCAACCAAATAACTTTTGTCCAGTCGACAAATTTATTTTCCTTTTGCCTATAATTAATGGAGTTTCTAAAGGCTTAATGCAATGGATCTTAAAAACAAACTGTATTAGCTACAGATTTCACATTATGGAGCTTAAATTTAAGTTTAAAAGTTTGCTTACAGCTAATCAGCTCTGTGGTAACAATGACTGCAGGACCCTGCCTGTTATGTAAGAACAGTTTCTATAACTTTTCTGAAACAATTGATTGTGTTGTGCACTTAAAACCACCACAATTCGATATATCATGATATATCATGTTATCCATCCATCCATTTTCTCCCGCTTAATCCGTCTGGGTCGTGGAGGCAGCTCTGCCCATGACTCTGTGCACCAGACCCAGACCCTATGAACCTCTGCAGGTGGTGAACCACAGGAGGGAGGAGATCGTAAACTGTTCATAGGGTGTTGCATGTTTTTGGTTGATGGGGGGGGAAACCGGAGTACCTGGAGGAAACCCAATATATCATGATATATCATGGTACTAAAACATAGGATGATATATTGTGATTTGTGAACACAATGATATAAAACATAATTTATAAAAGTGTTTAAATAATCAGAACAGTGAATGTAACAAATGAATTTTTGAAAAAATATTATTTAATTTTATTTTATTTTTATGCATTTTTAATTGATTTCAGAATTGTGCAATGAAGTATCACAATATATTACAGAATCAATTTTTTTTTTGCATCCCTTATATTTATTGATTTTAGCTGAACTCTGCAAACACCTCACATTACATTGGAATGAAAACGGTCAGATTGACCGACCCTCTGGTCAGAACCTGCCTGATCCGTGCACAGAGCCTATTATCAAATATTTGTAACCAAATATTTCATCTCCATTAACAACTCACTGAAGGCAGAGCTGTAACAATGCACATTTGCACAATGGCCTGTGGCCTCTGGGGCCTCTGGGCAGTTATAAACACCACTGTACATTTTAATGTAAGACACGTCTCTATTTCTTCTATTTGCCATTAAAATGGTTTATAACTCCATTCTCCTTTATCTTTAACATACCACAATGTGACATACCAATCTTTTCCAAATGACCAGGAACCCTCTTTGTGCACTGTGTAATTCAGTACTACTTTGTCAACGTACAAGTGAGTTGGGAAGAGGCTCGGCAGTACTGCAGAGAGCACTACACTGATCTGGTCACATTAGGAAACCAAGAGGAGGTGATGACATTACAAATACCTTACAATACCTGGGCCTGGATTGGACTGTTTGATGACCCTGCTTCATGGAAAGGGGTGATGACGTCTGACTCAAACTCCTGGAGATGGTCTTCCACTGGGACCACCAGCCCTGGAGGCTACCAGAACTGGGCGACCGGAGAACCAAGTAATAGTGGTGGAAAAGTTGTGTGTCTGGTGGAAGAGAATTGTGTGTCTACATTCAAAATGGTCTATGGAAGGATTACGTCTGTACTGGCTCATTACATTTCTTTTGTTACGATGGTGAGTTTCACTGAGATAAGGACATTTACATTGGTGCATGTTATACAAATGTACATGTTTGTCTTGTGTTTCTTCAGTTCAACCATCAGGCCTTAAAGACTATGTTCTGATCACTACTCCAATGACCTGGTCCAACTCCCAGTCCTACTGCAGAAAGAACCATCACGACCTGGCCATGATCGAGAGCTCTGCTGAAAACCAAGCTGTGACTAACCTTCTTCCAAGCACAACAGCCTCTGTGTGGATCGGCCTGTACCGAAACTCTTGGAGGTGGTCCAATGGTAACTCCAGTACCTACAGGAAATGGTTATCAGGGGAACCAAGCAATTCCGGAGGATCAGAATTCTGTGGTTCCCAGTCTTCATCCTACGTTTGGAATGACGCCCCCTGTAGCTTGAAATATACATTTGTCTGCTATGCAGGTAACGTAAAAGTCTTAAAATGTAGTACCAACCTTTTTGTAATTGAAGGGGTCTTTTGCAAAACATGAAAAAAAAAGTACTCTCAAGTAGGACTGTCAGGATAATGACAATATCAACTTATCTTTTATCAATAATAGATGCAGCAATAATTTTTGTCTCAATATTTATTGTCTTTTTTTTTCTTTGTACCAATGGGGAAGTTTTTGTCATTTTTCTGTAATATGGTGAGATTTTAGCTGAAGAAGACTGAATACATAACTTTCAAACTTATCAGTTATCATCAGTTATCATGGAGTTTTCTTCTCCAATATTTCTCACTTCAAAATGTGTTATCCTGACAGGTCTATTTTCAAGGAGCTATTCTGCCTAAAGCACAACTGTGAAAGATTCTCCTTCTACTTCACAATCTCACCTCCTGCTCTTCACTGAGAACCTCCATATTCTAACCCCGCTCTTCTACCTTCGCACTGTTCGATATTCAAATCTCCTCATTCATTTCCATTTCATCTGTCCACCAAGTTAATAATCTGCAACTCAGAAATAAAATTGTCAGTTCAAAGAATGACTCTGAGGAATAGTTGTGTTACCATAAAGTCTCAGATACAAACCATTACACGATACAAATTTGTGTATGGCAATTATCTGTTTTTGTAAGCCTGAAATTGTCTTCAAACACTTTCAGAAACTGTTTTTTTTATTCTTTCTAGTTGTGACATCAAGTGCCAATATAAAAGTAACATTCCAGACAACAGCCAGCATGTCCGATACTGCAAACAGAGACACGTTTTTACAAGTGGTAAGTTAACTGTTATAATATGTTAACATTTATTGCAAATATATTGGCGTTATAATTTTGGTTTACTGATTTTAGGTTGAAAATCATCTTGGCTTTGGTTTCTCAACAAGTTGGATCACTCCACCATCAAAAAAAGAGGAGAAATCCAGTGAAGATGTGTGTAACCCACAGCTCTGAGTACAGCCTGTGTGGAGGAGGGCGGTTTGCATTACTTTCTGAATTGTTTTTCAATTCAGAAAGTAATTTTTCTACCATGTTAGAAATGTTCCCTAATCAAAAACACGTCTGAAGTGGTTAAATATGTCATCCATAGGGCAGGGCACCGAAACCTGCTTCTAAGTAGACGGCGACTCAAAAGGTCCAGGAAGTAGGCAGGACAAGGCAAATGTATTTGTCCAATCATATGCAAAGCAATTCAAAGTGCTGCACAGAATAAGGAAGTCGTTAAACTCATGTTTAGTCACAGGGAGCAGTGGTGAGACCTGAGCACAGGACTCATGGAGCCTTCAGTGAGCAGGTCGTTACAGAAGTCAAACCTAAAGGACAAATACATGGGAAAGTCTCTCCAAGTCTGCTTTAAACAGAGAAACTCTTAGTTTCTGTGGCCTAAAGACAATGACTTGTCTGAGTTTAGCTGGAGAAAGTTGTTTTGCATCCACACACTGATGTGTTACTGCAGAGTGAGTCCTGTGGCCCACAGTCCCTGCTGCAGTGAGACACCTGAGGACACAGAGTTCTTGTAGGACACTATTGCTGCGTATGAACTGGCCTAATGGCAGCATGTAGACACTGACCCCTGGGCTACCCAGGATTGTCAAAGAAAAAAATGATTAACATTAGTTTGGTGCCAACTTCTGGTTCCTTGTTTTCATTGCCCTGGTCAGTTCGACACAGCACAGTGCTCACGCGTCACCAGACGATTGGCTCTGGTTCATTTCTTTGTGCATTTGTTATAAGAAGAATCAATAGAGCTATAAAATAATTCAAAGATTGAACATATTTTTGCATAATATTGGGCACAGATTTACACTTAAAAAACAAACAAACAAAAAAAAACACACAGGCACCAAGAAAAATCAAACAGCACCACAGACATGTTGTGTCCCATGTTCTGCCCAGACTTGCATCATTCATGCTCCTGCCCGGCGACTTCAGGGACTGTACAGTAACAGAGCACTGAGGGGGAGGCAACACTATAACAAGACGTTACTGTCACTTTTGGCAACTTTACAGTAATCTAGGTGGATTTACAGCTTTCTGC
>KN498000.1:1393-12240 GCA_000787155.1 Scartelaos histophorus | reverse complement strand
GAGGGGGAGAGAAAGAAAGTGGAAAAGGGAGAGAGGTGGAGAAAAGAAAGAGAGAAAGAGAAATAAAGGAGTGAGGCACAGAGAGAGAGATATAGAAAAGGGATAGGAAGTAGTGAGTGGGAAAGGTGGAGAGAAAGGGAGAGAGAGAGAGAGAGCAAATGGAAGAGAGGAAGAGGCAGAGAGAAAGAAAGAAATAGGAAGGGAGAGAGAAAGAGAGAAAATAAGTGGCAGAGGGAGAGAGCCTCATTAGCCTCTAGCTATTCCGTAGCTAAAGGCAAATGTAGTGTAGTAATTTGTACTTTTCTTCAAGAGCGAATGTGAAGTAAAAATAGTCGTACAGCAATAATAAACAATAGGGCTGAATTTCGGGAAAAAAACTAAATAATTACAATTCTATTCACCTTTAAACTCCAGTATTATATAACAATATAATTTCACAGAATTAGTTGTCTACTAGAAGATTACCTGAATAATTCCAACCTTTCAAATTTACTTCCATCCCATTTTATCTTTTTTTCCCAAAGTGGCAGTTAATCGGTTGTTATTACTGTACTGCACAATGATCACACAATAAAGACATTTAGGGTTGAAAATTTAATGAAATGAAACACTGACGATTCATTATTGTTGCCCGTGACGATTTCTGTGCCTGCGTTTCCCATATGGTTGTCAGTGTAATGGCGGTGTAATGGGAAGCGGTGACAAAAGCAGTGCTAGGCTTTATTATTAGAGTTTATGATGCGCTAGACATGACGCACTGTTCACCGCTGTGTTGTGTTAACGTGTGAGGAGAGGTATTGCCTCGTGGTCAGGGTCAGGGAGGGTAAGAGGCTGTGAAAGGGTTCATATAATACTGGTGATTTGTGCTTGTGGTTGCTATGGTGACAAAGGTTATTGAGTTGTGCTCTTAATCCAATATTACCCAGGGCATTTGTGTAAGCGGGTAAGTCATGTCTGATGCAGTACTCTCTAAAAAAACTTGACAAAAACTGAAATATATACCCATGAAAGTAGACATTCATTTTTGTTGGGTTGCACTGAAACGTATAGAAAAGCATCCTTAAGTTTGAATTATAGTTCTGTGTCGACTTAACGCGCACTGTTGCCGTTTTTGATTTATAGGTCTGCATCAAGGTCTATGCAACGAAAAGTAATTCACTGCCACAATGGTAGGCGTTCATGTATACCAGGGGTCGGCAGCATCTTAAAACATAAAACCACATGGCTAATCTGCATAAACTATAAGCGCTGAAAAAAAAACAGCTTGCTCTGCTCCTTGTGACCTGATGCAGTCAGATTCTGTCAGACTAAAGGACAGGAATTAGTGGAATATATGTGTTCTTTCTATGACAGAGGGATGAAACAGAAAAGCGGAGTACTGAAAATGTGTGTAGAGTGGTAGTAGAGAGGACCATATTATTGTCTGCATCGCTTCCCTTTGCTGTCTGCATCATTTCGATGTATAATTAGAACATTTCGGAGGTGTACATTAGTCAGCGCAGACGCTCTGTGTCGGGGGTTCATGGGTAATGCAGACTCTCTGTGTTGTGACGCTGTCGATTTGGCACATGACCATAAATTAGGCTTTACTCTGAGCTTGCATCTCCACAAATGTGAATTTTAATTGGCCTTCTGCTTGTTTCCATAGTAATGTTTTTTGTTTTTTTTTTCCTTTGGTTATGTTCTTCCACATTATGGCATATAACATATCTGTCAGCCTGTTCTAAAGTCTGGTTTTAACTTTCTATTTCCATGTAATCCACTTGGTGACGTATAACCTCCGGAAAGCTGCATAATGTACCTGTAATTATTTATATCTTATTGTTTATTTTTCTCCACATTATCCTTTTTTCATTCAATCATAACATCAGTAATAGGCTTTAGTTGCTTAATTTTATGTTAACCATTGTATCAAGTGCCAACATCAGAAGAATAGAACTGAATAGCAAAGAGTATGATGTCCCAAAGGAGTTGTCAAATATCCTGTGGAACTTTTTCTTATAGAGCCTTGACATAAATTCTCATTAAAAAAATAGCTGTAGTCCTCATTTTAATTGGTTTCCTTTATATCTATTGTATTGCGACTAGGATTTGTCCTGTCTTCAGCTTTTTTGTTCATGTTATAGGATGTGAAACTTTTGTTCATAAGACTTCAAGGAAATTGAGTAGGTGCTCCTATTCTTTCAAGGCTGCTCTCTATAACGAGTTCCTTAAAGTCAATGACTTACTGTTAAAGTTGGAATACTCAAGTATAAGTATGAGTTTCCCTTTGAATAAACCTTATCTGGGCCTGCTGGTGGAGTAGTGGTAGCCCTGCATATATGTTACAAATTCTCTTTGCCTGTATTTAAAGAGGTTGAAGCGTTTTGAACAGCACAATTTACAAGCCATGAATAAGAAATCGGTTTGAAAGTAGCAGAACCAATAACCTGGGAAAATACCCTATTTTATAATTCAGCAGGTCATAGTTATAGTACTCTCTTTGATATGTATATACATATAAAGTATATACCTGGTACTGTGTCAGGAATCCCAAAGAGGCATTGTAAAAGCAGGGTTAACCTTTAGCCGCCCAGCGCTAACACCAGTTTATATAATGAACAGTGTCAGCGGCATCTTTTACTCATGTGTAGTAGTAGTAGTAGTAGTAGTAGTAACAGCCACAGTAGTATTTAGTAAGTAGTAGTAGTAGTAGTAGTAACAGCCATACTGTACTGTATTAACAGTAACAATAGTAGTAACAGTAGCAGTAACAGTAGTGGTAGTAACAGTTATAGTTATGGTAACAGTAGTAGTAACAGTAATAGTCAAAGTAACAGTAGTAATAGCAGTGACAGTAGTAGTAACAGTAACAACAGTCATGGCTGTAACAGTAGTAGTAATAATAACAATAGTAGTAACAGTAGCAGTAACAGTAACAATAGTAATAGCAATAACATTAGTAGTAGCAGTGACAGTAATAGTAACAGTAATAATAGTCACAGCAGTAACAGTGGTAGTAACAGTAACCATAGTACTAGTAGTAACAGTAGTAGTAATAGTAAGCATAGTAGTAGTAAGAGTAGCGGTAACAGCTACAGTACTTTTAAAAAAAAAAATCATGTACAAAAGACATAGCGCTGTTTTCTTTTGGCATACAGACATTTATTGAAAACTCTCTAAACAACTGCAGCACGACTGGTACAGAAAAGCACAACACATGTCCACTGACTGGTCACATGACTCACTCTGCCTGAGCCAAAATGCACTGAACATCTATTCAATCAGGTGTGTGCTGCGACGGCAACAGTGAAACTCATTTGCATATAATAAGACTCTGTGTAAAAATACTTACAATATACAGGGCTTTTCTTTTCATAATTACATCTTTTTTTCCACACATTTGCAGTCCTTTATTGTACATGAAGTATGTTATAAACAGCAAAAAACACAACTGAAATATTTCTCAAGGCCAAACATGCGTATCTGTAGAAAACTCACAAATGAGACCAGCATGCCATGAAAAAAGCATAGACTTTAACCGTTTTTTCTTCAGATGTCTATTCAGAGTAGTTTGTTTAATTTTCACAGAGTTCAGTTCGAGTCCTTGGAAAAGCCAACAATGTGGAACCATGACAAATTGTGGCCGTCCTTGAAAGTTAAATGAAAAAATACAGTATTGTTATTGGGGAGCACAGAATTACTCATCAAGCTGAAAGTGAATGGTGGTCATTAATTTTGGTTTATAAGAAAGTACTGTTCAACTCTCAATAGAAACAACAGAAAAAGGTGCATTGTGCAACTTTTCTGGTGGAGTCTGTTACCTCCTCGTCTCCATGGAAATGTTGTTGCTCTGTCCAGAATGCTCCACAGTATTGCATTAAATGTATTTATCTGAATGGAGGCAAATAGTGGCTCCACCAACCAACGCCTCAGATCTTTAAGCAATAAAAACACCTATAGTTGAAAAGATGCAAGATGGATAAGTTTAATGCTGTACTGTGTACATTTCAGGCAAAGCAATAAAATCTCCATTGAAAAAAATCTGATGACAGACCCTCTACAACAGAAGTTACATAATGGACCTTTAAGATGTAAGCAGATGAACAAACCACAGACAAACAATACTGACTCTGTGCTTTATAGCTGTTAATAACTCGCATTACTGTTATTATTAAAAGTGGTAACAGTGCATATTATGGATTAAAAAATACATTTGAAGACCAAGGTTTTAATCTTACATCTCTGGTAATAACAATAAAATAATATTTATGCAATGAATAAACCAGACCTAACAAAACACTACAGATATGGATCTCTGAGAGATGGAAAATTAGCACCATCGCCATAGCTATTAACATTAAAATAATAATAATAATCTTTGTTTTCTGAATGGTGAAAAGTGCTCATGGGTTTAAAGCTATGGCAGCTGTTCTCTGTGGTCATAGCAGACAATTCAAATTAAAATATTTTATCTTTAGAATGGAAAAGGTCCTCACAAATCAGGAAGAAATTGTTTGTCATGAATAATTACGCCTATCCATCGTTTCAAAATTGTGAAATTACCATCCATTACCATCGCAATGGACAATTTGAACAAAATATTACCTTTTGAAAAGGATGAAGACCTCAAAACTAAAACTATAACGAAACGCTGAAAACCAAGAGGCTTAAACCCATAAATGACCAAAAAAGCGTGAAAAAACAACAACTATTCATGTTCATATAAGAAGAATATGCTGTAATTACTAGAAAGGCTACTACTACTACTACTACTACTACTACTACTAGTGAGTAGTTTAAAGGAGCTACTAGTGAGTAGTTTAAAGGAGCACTGTGTAACTTTGCTGGTAGAATGCAAGATCTATGTTTAATGCCATACTGTGGAACATTCCAAAGCAAAACTATGCAATTTTTATGAATGCAGACAGGTAGCGGACCCTTCACCTGAAAGTTACACAGTGCTTCTTTACCTGCACTGCATGACTCCCATCTGCTTATTTCTCCTATTTTGAGTAATGAAGACTGCCTTTGTTCTTGTTAGCTTCGTTCAATAAAATAATATGACATTATGGCTGTTTCTGTTGAAAACACACTTACTGTAGGTTTCATTTTGTATCTCTCCAAACAAGAGCTAAAAATGAAGCTGCCTACACAGAGCTGCACAGCGTTTTATGTATTTTGACACCTGGTAATAGAAGTGACAAGCAGTACATTCAGTCAGTCAGTGTGTCGTCTGCATGTACACTTTGTATGTCTATGAGGTTTCAAACTTGTCAGCAGCATCTCTCATGCATAGACACAAACAGGGGAGACAGGGACGGTTGTGCAATGAATTGAACATGAGCACATTTAATAACACTGAGATCCAAGTGTCAATGATCAATCTGGACCTTGTTTTTGATAAGAAAAGGGAAAATCTAATTGAAAATAGTGATTGATCAATACAATGAAAAGTGTTTTGTTTTGTTTTTTTGCTATATCACCAAGCTCCAGAATACCAATATTTGTATTAGTGGCAAAATATAAAGGCCAAGATATACAGTAGAATGTTGTTTAGGTATTTAGTAAGACAACGTCTGTGTGGACACAGTAGGGATGAATGGAGAAATATGCGTCTGACACAGACAACCAATCAAACAAGGAGATCTGTTTTACGTTAATTATCTCAAAAATAAGATGCAAAAGAGAGGAGAAGTAAAAACGAGAGAAAAGCTGTTAAAGATGCACTATGGAACTTTACAGGTGGAGGGTCTGCTACCTGCTTATTGCATTGCCTGGAATACTCCAAAGTAAAGCAAAACCTTTATCTATAATAAATAGGCCAAGATTAGATCAAGATCAGATTAGAGAGGCAGGCCTGCTCACTGAAAGAATACATGTTCAACACATGTAAGGCAGAGCTATTATGCAAAATCAACTTTTAAGAGCTTTTAACTGTGCTATGGTTATTTCCCATTACCATTTAGTCACCTCAAGTTGTATTTTGAGTAATTTCTGCATGTTTGAAGAATCTTTAACCGCTTATTTTCAAAACACCATTTTGCCAATCAACTCCCACTTTCACCACCTCCTGCACACACTGCTCTGTACTTACTTCATTACACACAATTTAATTTTCTTAACCAGTGATACACATAGGATTCTGCAGTGCAGCATAGTCATTTTGGTACATAAAAATATCAGCTACTCACTAGCGTGAACTGCAGCTATCCATAGGATCCATAGCAATAGCTTCAAGGCTCTTTGTTGTGATGATGTTTATGGAAACATCTGCTCCCATTTTGGCTTCGCAGTTTTCTAACGTGGAAGTCAGCACACTAGTTTCATCATTTTAGATGAATATTGCAATTTAAAATGTGCAAATAATAATATAATGATCTCCATGGGTGTTATAGATTATAGCCATATAGCAGGCTCACGTATGTCTTCTCTAAGCAATGAAAGCACCTGTAAATGAATACATGTGGAACATTCCAGACAACCTCCACCAGAAAGGTTACATAGTGCACTTAAATGATTTTCTATAAAACACCAGTTATCAACCGTTACAACTGTAAATCTAAGGTGTCTTGAAGTGATGTGTGTGTATAGTTTAGCACGCAGCAGCTGTCAGCCTGTCCGTTACATCTCAGGTTTTGCAAAACACTTGTCAAACGTTGAAGACTGAGACAGAAACATGCACTAAAGCTGACACAATATCAGGACCACCGTGCACTTCTGTTTTACCACACTTCACATTGTCCTGACAGCGTAGCCCATTCCACTTCAGTGCAAATAAGTCACTGTACCTATAGACTAGCCATTTCCCACTAATGCCACAACAAAAGCAAAAACACACAGTAACCAAGGCAACAGCGTTTTTCCTCATTTCTAACCAAACTGAAAGAGGTTGAGAATTGCTTTGCTGATGATGGGGAACCAGTCATCGGCTATGTGGCAGCGTGGATAAACTGGTAGTACAGCTAAAATGGACAAAAACGAAAGAAACAAGAAGAACAAAAGGCAATGTTTTTCAAAGCGCAATCATATATTGTTCACAACAGTAAAAATACATGCCAGTCTTTAGAAGCGAATAAAAATTGAAACAGACCATAAACTTTTGAAGGGACATCAAAACTATACTGAAGTAAGCACTAGGCTAATACAAAACTCTACAAATGAAGACGCCATTGTCTTGAATTTTATAGAAGTTATTTGCAACATAATTATCAAATTGTATTGTGTTTACATTTCTTTAATCTGGTGACAAGAAAATATTTTAACCCCCCAAAACACAAAGTTGTTCAGGATTTGGAAAAAGCATTCATAGATTATATTTAAGTCACACTATGTAACTTTTCCATTTAGATGTTATTGCTCACCTGGAAAGTTACAGTACATAGCCTGTTTTTGTAACATTTAGTGATACACAACTCATTTATTCTTAAATTTTTACTGTAAAGATGGAGATAGACAAGTTTAATGCCCCACAATGGAGTATTTTAAGTCTCAGCTTAACACTGACTTTTATTCTCTGTTGTCTCTGTGTCTTTTATGGATTGTTTTTATTTATTTTACTCATTTCATACTATTTAATGAAAATATAGTTTTGCTTTTATTTCATTTTAAACTTTAACAAAAAAAGTTTTAGGATGGTGATCAAATTCTTAGTGATTATGCCTTTTATTTTCTTTTATGATCTTTGTGCAGCACTTTGCAAACTGTTCTGTCTGTAAAATGTGCTATATAAATACAATGGTTTTGGATCTATTCCCTCTACCAGAAAAGTTACACAATCTACAAGATTATAAAAAGCACTGATGATGTAATTGCCACTACTGGGTGCAGATTGGCTCATATTGAATAGTATTGTATTAGCTGAATCCCATTTGCAAAGCCTGTAGAGCCCAAAGCACCTCATATACTTAATGTCCTCGTAAGAGACACTGGCGACCTCCTGTAATGAGTATTAATGCTGGATCAGATTGCAGTTTGCAGCAATCCAGAAACACTTCCAGCACTAGACTGGGACCACCTGCTGAATATTGATCACCCTCACTACGCTGTAATTAGTCTGTGTCCCGGGACAACCTCTGGAGCGTGTGTTAAATACAGCCTCGGGAAAATAAAGTGCTAACATGGAGAGGATTAAGGGTTTTCGTCGACAAAAGTGAAATGGAAGAAAATAAATGTTGTAGAAATTCTGCTTGGAGTTTGGACCAGTTTTAATAATCTTGCTGGTGGAGTCTTTCCTGGTGTTATAATGAAAAAAAATGAACAAATTAACATATTTGATCATCTATATGATTCTTTTAATGGCACACAGTGTAACTTTTCTCTCAGTGAAATGTTTCACAGTACAACATTAAGCATATCTATATATCTACTATATCTCCATTCAGACAATAAAGCAATGCCGCTAGATCAAGATCTGTGGAGAGGCAACCCCACTCAATATTTTTTGACATCTATAATTGAATAAATACAAAACAGGTTTAATGCCAAACTGTGAAACATCCATAGAAACAAGGATGTAGCAAACCGCAGATAAAGATATCAAATAAGAAAGTAAGAAATAAGTATAGTACTTCAGTAGAGTTTAGCAAGTGGAAAAATTCAATTTGTCAACTGGACAAGGTTTATAATACGTTTCGCTGCTCATCTAAGCTGCTTCTTCAGTTCTGGTCAGACGCTGGAGGACAATTCCTTATATCTGCCTGAAGGGAGGAGCTAATTACAATTAGATTACTTAGAAACTAACACCCTGTTTGTTTACAGTTTCTGTTTTTTAGCTCATCCTATTGAACTTGTGCTGAGCTTTGGGTCATAATTAGCATAATAATACAGGCCCATAATGGGTGTTTACACCTCTGGGCCTGATCTAGCTCGCCCTGTTGTTTTCTTAGTTTGTTTTGATTTAGGTTTGAGGATAGAATTAGAATAGGATTCTCTTTCTTAGCAAAAATAGCCTCTTTAACTCCCCTCTCAAACTAATTCTTTTCTCTGGCTAAGATCTGTACCTCACTGTCCTCACAGGAGTGTCCCTTGACTTTCAGGTGGAGGTGGACAGCAGACTGTGGTCCACTGCTGCTCTCTTTTCTGTGTTGGTACATCCCTGAATGGAGTAGAGTGTGTACCATAGACTGTATAAAAAAGTGGACTAAGCGAGTGTGACGTCATTCATAGCGTTTAGCGCGGCTCAAATGAGGCTCGTGATGCTAACGGTTACAGGAGCGAATCTGGAGCCAGGCTCTATGTTATGAATAAGATTTTTTTTGACTAACAAAATAGCGAAAAAACAATTCAGGATCATGTAGAGCGGGTTAATAAGAACATTTTAAGACCAAGATGAAGAGAATCACTGCAGCAGTTACAGAGAGGCGAGCGACAAGATCCTAATGTAAGTCAATGAGAGCCAGAGTCAGAAGGAGCCAGAAGAGCCTCCTGTCGCACTTCCTATTTGGCACGCGGCGGCTAGCGCGTTAGCTATGTCCATTCATATATATGGTCTATGGTGTGTACATAGTGTACTTTTAATTTGATCCAAAAGTCATAATTTGTCAAAAACTACATTTCACTTTTTGTGCACTCAGTGAGTGTAAATAAAACTCACTGTAATGGAACATTTAGGTTGAGTTTATGTCATTGTGTTCTGAATCTGTCTGTAAAGGTGAACTGAACATGAGCTAATGAATACTTGGTAACACATTATAACTATAGTTCAATTCCCTCTAATAAAACAAAGACTTAATCTATAATGAACAAATAGTTTAGAAAGAATTATTCAAGCTTAGTAAACCTTGACCTCTTAATTAAGTAGCTGCTAAGCCTGAACCACCTCTGTGTAATGTATTTTATGACTTCATTATACAGAGTATTATAGAGTATACTCCTATGTGCTGGATAGTAGTGATACTTGGCAGTGACATCATACTGGGGGTGTTCTGTATGTATGTGTATGGCAGAATATTCAGTAGTTACTATGGTGACATAATGCACACAATAGCAAACACTAAAACAAAATTGTTTTAAGATCATCTGAAAACTCAAACTCAAGAAGTAAATACAAAATTGACTTTAAAAGCTGGCTGAGTGGCAACAGTCAGGCCTCACAGCAAGAAGGTTGTGGGTTCGATCCCCGTGTCGCCCGGGCCTTTCTGTGTGGAGTTTGCATGTTTCCTCCCCGTGTCTGGATGGGTTTCCTCCGGGTACTCTGGTTTCCCCCATCAACCAAAAACATGCAACACCCCATGAGCAGGGATCATTGACCGTCAGTCCCTCCCTCCTGTGGGCTCACCACCTGCAGAGGGGTTCATAGGGTCTGGGTCTGGTGCACAGTGTAATGGGCAGCGAGCTACCCCCGCGACCCAGCCGGATTAAGCGGGAGAAGACGGATGGATGGATGGACTTTAAAAGCTTGTGATCAATATGAAACAATACATTTCTGTTTCATTTTTAACAAAAAAGGTGAGACTAACTGAAAATCTGTTAATCTGATAATGCTAGCGATCTTGTCACTGTAATGTTATTTGAGAGGGACTTGTTCCTTTTGTAGTTCTAGGTAAGTTCTTTATGGTCAGATTGGGTTAAAATAGGTTCAGGTTCAAGTCAAACAAAGCCTCAGACAGAGCAGTGCCCACACAACCCCAGGGAATGTTGATGACAGCTGCAAAGTATCAACTGAAATCACTTTCTGCTATTACGAGATAGGACCAGTGCCTTTACACAGGTCTCTGCTTTTCAAGCACTTTTTTTTATAATGATTGTGTGAACTGAAAACATTTTTAACAGTCTTTCTTTACGACAAATAGTTGCACAGTACTGTATTTTTTCATATAATCTCATAAAACAATCTTTTATCTGAAATAAAACTTGTTTTCTTTTGC
>KN497996.1:0-10781 GCA_000787155.1 Scartelaos histophorus | reverse complement strand
GCAGGATCTGTGACGTCACTTGGGTCTGGAAGTAGGCGGGGTTAAACTGGTACCTGCATGCACATGTTTAGTGTCTTATTACTCAACTGGACTTCAAAGATGCACAAACACAATTCAATATTTGGTAAACAAAAGAACTCCATTTATGTAGTATTACTGAACGAAACAATAGGGATTCCTCATCGGTTATAAAAGGAAAACATTTTTATTCTTTTGTTCTGAAGAACTCTTGCCTGGCTGGAGCCATAAAAACTTCACAAAGGCAGAAGGATCAGCTAAAATTAGGGTGGAGAATTTTCACCCTCTATAGCCTGGTTTCAGACACTGGATTCAAGAATGTAGAAGGGATTGGCTAGTCTGGTGGAACTCAGAGAAAATAGTTAGACTGCCTATAGAGCATTTATATAATGGTGTCAAGTTTTATAGTTAATTGATAATAGTTATCCAGAGCACAATAAGAACAAATAAATAATATTTTAGACCATTTTAGAAACATTATTAGGTCATTTCAATTCAGTGCTACAAAAGTAAACTTTGATGTTCAAAGTTCAAGTTCAAAAGTGTATTGTCATCAATTTTTCATACGAAAAACATGTTAAGAATCAGAATTGTGTTTCTCACAACCCTGCACATATATAAATTATAATAAATAATAGATGATGAAGATCATGAAGCTGCTCACATACTAGACTCAAGGAATGGTATTGTGATGGAAATTTAAATTGTGGAAAGATTTCTCTTTATCTGCCTTTGTGTAAATGAAAGTTAATTCTACCTGTCATTAACATGTGTAAAGGCTCAGCAGACATAGTCTTCACCCAGTCTCCAGGAAGTTCTTAGTTGTTTTAGCTGTCCTCAAATGTAAGTGAATTCGATTAGGAAGTCTGTTAAAGGGTCACTCTGCTTTGATATGTAACTTGTATTTCTGTATAAACTCAGAGGGCAGAGACTCGGGGGAAGAAGAAAGGGAGAGGCTCTGAGAGGCTCTGAGGACAGAGACGAAGGGGAGAAGGGGAGCAGAAGGGGGCAGTTGGGGCAGTTAGTGATCGTGCTGTTGGTCTCTGGGCCAGGGCAGGCCTAGACTCTGTCCATATCTTCTGTAACAACAATAAACCTTGGTCTGTATTTCAAAAACTCATCGAGCTTCACAAATGGATTAAATTCATTTTTCTCCAAGAGATATATCATTTTTTCAACAACAGTATCTTTTAGACAATGTGAAAGACAATGATAAAATGAGTCTATCATGTGCCTTCATAATCCAGGTTTGTTTATGTGTGTACACACACTTTTCTGTGTATGTGTGTGTGTATCAAACAAAGGGCTGACATACAGTTTAAGAACAGCCAGGTTGGCCTCCAGGTCATACGCATTCTCTCGGGCCTGCGTCTCCACATACCGCTCCAGCGTTGCTAAGTTTTCTGGGTTGTACCTACAGACACACAATAGATTTACTTTAGAATATTTATATTTTCCCTGTGGTTGCAAGATTACTGAAAATGTGTACTCAAGTAAAAGTAGTCACATGACTAGATACACTACAAATACTGCTGCCAAAATAGTAGTGCAAGTAAAAAGTAGGCCTGTACATGTATCTCTAATTTGAGTTTATCTTAAACACAATCTGACCATAAAGACCTGATTCCGTTGAGACTACAGCAGACTATTTGAGAGACAAGTGTCTCTCAAATAGCATTAGTCTTTAGTGTTTGCTGACATTAATGATTTTTCAGTTAGTCACTCTCATCAAGAAAATCAAGAGACTAGCTTTAGAGCACAGATCAATTCACATGCTGTAGCTCCAGCTAAATCAGTTCTTTATGGTCAGATTGTATCAGATTAGAGTCTAACTTGATTAACAAAGCTTCAGACAGACATCATCTGCAAAGTATAAACACAGATCTGACTCTGAGTTCACAAAAATGATTTTAGCTATTCAATATTTGTATTATAAGTGAAATAGTGATTCGTTTAAAGAGTCCATGTCGCACTATTTTCTGATCTATGTTGTGATGTAGTTTCCTGATCACAAACAGACCTTGAGTTGTGTTTTGTTTCATTCACACGTTTAAAAAACAAACCCTGCATATTTAGAGATCTTCTCTCAAAAGTGAAACACCGCTCCACCTTGTGATATCATGTAATAATACAGGAAATGTTCCAGTGTGTATTTTAAATGCCACATACCTTCACTAGAATCATTTGGATAAATTTTGCCCTGGAATTGCCAATCTCTGTTGAACTAAAGATAAAAGGTAAACCAATGCTAAATGACACCACAAGGTGCAACAGAGCATTTTGAGCTTTTGAGATGTAGACAGACTGTTAATTAAGGTTTACTCAAACATGTGTGAATTAATTTAACAGAATACAATATCACTATATTAAACAGTCTACGATGTTGTCGACATTGGATTACGGTAGCATCTAGGCTCAATGTGTTACTTTTATGGATAATGATGGTGCAAAGACGGCGCATCCTACCGACACATTAGCTGCCTGTTAGCCTAACTTTAGCATAACATTAGCCTGACACCAGTGCAAACGGCTGATCACCTGTCAATGCCTCGGAGAAGTTTCCCCACATTTGCTCTCATTTGCTCAAAAGACGACGCCATTTGATTTATGGTTTTTTTTTTGTTGTTGTTTTGTTTTCTTATGTTTCTTTTCTTCTTTCTTCTTTCACACGTGTGCTAGAGCAGCTGAAGCCGGGTGGCTGGAGCTGATGGGTAGCTCAGAAGAGAGAGGAAGACCGGGGGACCACAAAAAGTGACGGACCAGCGCAGACACGTGGTGCTGCCCTCTACTGTCTGCGACAGAGAACGGGAGTTCGAGCCAGGCGCCCGCCACAGGGCAGCGTGTCCCGAGTGCGTATCATGGATCTATTAAAATAACTGGATAGGGTATTGCTAGCTTGTAGCTGACTGCAGTTGACGTAGTGGCCACTCACTGGTACTACAGCGAAAAAAATCCCATGGGCCGAGCAAGGATTTTTCTCATAGAGCGCAATGTAATCACAAACTGCTCGTGTTCGGCTGATAGGACACCTACAACTTTCAAATATGCTGGATTTTGTGGCGACTTTTACCTATGTTTAGATCATGAACTTTTTCTCAGCTCAAAATCCTTCAGTTGTCTTAAAAATCACTTTTTAATCGTTAGCTCCGGCAACACTCTGCCCCGCTCTAGCTCCTCTCGTTCTGATTGGTCGAAGGCGATCACGTGCTTCGCGAGCCCGCGCTCCGTGCGTGCGTTCTCGTGTGCCCGCGGGAGAAAAGAGCGCTACTGCGCATGTCCAATCGGTCCACGGCCGCCGAAAGTACGTAGCCGGGCTAGGCTAACCTGGCGTCATGCGCCATTGAGCTCGGTTCATTGACTTGAATGGGCGGCCATTTTTAGACCCCGGGGCTTGGTGCGCATATTTCAGGAAATTGAATCCAACCTTTTCTGGCGCTCTACGCATTTCTTCATCAACAAGATTTGAAACCATGCATTTGTCGTTGAATTGGGCCAGGAGCACATGGTGCTGGGGCAGTTATGTATCGTTTAAAGCAGCCCAGATTCAGAAATACTGAACCCCCGGGCCGCGGACCGGTACCGCACAGAAAGAATAAATAACTTACATTACTTCCGTTTTATTTATTTCAGAATCTGAAAGATATTTTATTTTGAAAAATTACCCGATTCTCTGTTACATCCGTCTATGTCACTCTTGACGCAGGTCAAGGCGCTCTTCTCGGTCACCGCTAAAATGAAACCCAGGAGCTAGCAAAATGAGTAAAAAACAAACATCTTTGGGAAGTTTCTTTGCAAAGGGGAAAAGGCCCAGCTAGGAGACAGAAGAGGAGCCTACGACTTCCAAGAAATAGAAAGCTACATTTAATAGACAATATCAGGAGTCCTACTTAAAATACGGATTTATCCCAACAGGAGATTCCCAAGCACCGAGCCCGCTCTGCATAATATGCGGTGACCGGCTCTCGAATGAGGCAATGAAGCCCTCAAAACTGCTTCGCCACTTGGAATGCAGATCAGATCATATATTATTTTGTTGTATTTATCCGCCACACCTTAAACGCCGGTCCCTGAAAATATTGTCTGACACTAAACCGGTCCGTGTGGCAAAAAAGGTTGGGGACCGCAGCTCATTACTGAATGAGCTGTAATGAAGGGCTTAATGTTTGACTATTCGCATTATGACAAAGTATTTCCAGAAGTTCTTTTGATTGTTTAATAAACCATCTTTACTTAAAGGAGTCTTTCTTTATAAACTGACTTAAATTGTATGTAATCCATACCAGTTTAAAAATACTTGAATATCGCATCACTGTGTTTGAAACTTGAAGGTAATTTAGTCTATTTTAGATGTATCCCAGAAATGTAACCGTGTTGTTTTGCAAAAGTTAAACATAAGATTTCGATTTTAGCCATAAGATTTAGATGAGAATTATTAGAATAACTTGGTTTAAAAATTCTGATAGTTTCATTACCGGTGCGTCATCTATTATTGAGCCGCGTGTGTAATTTGCGTGACGCGGGTGTTAGCATTAGCATCGTGTCTCGGTTGCTGGGCGACAGAAGAGGTTCCGTCGGCTAGACCTGTCCCATTTCGCAACGGCTATGAGGTCCGCGGAGGCTGGTTCGAAGGCTGCAGCCTTTGCAACCTCCACTTTTTTTTTAACCTAATCATACACTTGGTTGAGCCATTGCTGTCCTTTGGTAGAGTTAATGATAGATAATGATCTGCTCCCCAAGCTGCCCCCAAGTCATAAACTGCTTCAAATCCTGTAGGCCCGTCTCCCTCTGAAGCATCTTTATCATGTACACAATAATAAAATACAAATTGAATTGAAACCTAAATTAACCCTGAAAGTCATTCAACTTTACAAACTCTAATAATAATTTGTGTTCCATATAAAAAAACATTAGTCGGACCTATTACAGTGATGTTAAATTTACTAATTGTTTTATTTTTCTTCACTAGAGCAAGCAATGATGAGAGCTTCTTATTCCCACAAACCCCTGCAAATTTTATTTGGTAAGTAAAGATTTTATTCTCTATTTGCTGCTGTGATTATACCCCTTGTCACCTCGAAGCAACCCAACAAAGTTTCTAAAGACTGTTCTGTACTAGAGCTAAACCTCTCTCACACCATGATAGAAATTAATAAAAATAAAATAAAACGTTTGTCTAACAAATGTACAAGTTTCTAAAAGCTTAATAGCATATAGCTCTACCTTCATGCAGTTGAGTTCAAACACACTGGAATCCATATTACAGTTTTTGTTTTGTTGTTTTTATCTAAGTTGTTACTTACTTTTATGTTTTTCAGCTTCTTGTAGAACACACTGATACCTACAGCTCATAACGCAGAAGAAAGCTGGCAACATCTAGTCAATGATGGAGACAGAAACAGAGTCAGGTGCCACATGTCACTGTCAAATAATTAAGACAGTTTGTAAATATATTTGATGATCTTCTATTTCAAATATTCCTGTCTATATGAACAAATTGCAGTAAATTCATATGTCTTCCTCCCTTCACTCATTAGCAGCAGATACAAATGTTAGATGTATTTCCTCTCCTGTGACTGCAGAGGGTGTTGTTGTGGAATGATTCACTTACAAGTGTAAAATGCAAAGAACTTTTTTACTACTAACATCTATTATTTAGGATTATAAATGAGATGTTACATCGTGACAGTTACTCTTACTTGAGTAGTAGTTTCCTTAATACCTTTTTTTTCATTTGGATCCAGAACAACTTAACAACCCTGACATTACCCATAGGCTCATAGGACTTTCATGTCTCTTTCTTGAGTCAAACATCTGCAGAAACACACTTGGCAGCTGCATAACCCCGCCCACACCTCAGATACTTCCACCCACAGGAAACCAGTACCGGAGCAGAGAGCACTGATCTCAGAGCACGGGCTGAGAAGCAGGAAGAGAGGCCAGACTGCAGGGGCACTGATTCGAGAATGAGCTGACCAGAGCAGACATGGATCTCCAGCACCGCACAGCCCTACACATCTGCACTAGGAACCCCCAAGACGACTACCACATCCTGCACAGAGTTGGAGGGGGAACCTACGGAGATGTCTACAAGGTGTGTACTCATCAAAGGCATCTACTAAACCAATTTAGGAATACTTATCATGCTTTGACAAGAGTATTTATTACCCAGTAGCTAATGAAGCAAGTGCAGTTTAATTCAGCTAAATGTAAACTCATAACTGTCAACTAATTTTGTAGACATTTGTGTAGCTGAAATGACAACATAATTATGAATAGTCAAATGAAAAAGTGTGCAGATGTGCCAGAGATATGCTTATATTTGGAATAATGTGGTCATGATACTGAAATTTCAAACTCATTTTCAATACTAAGGAAAAGACTCAATACTCGATACCTATTCCAGAATCATGACAAAAGTTATGTCAATAGAATGTGATTTTTAAAAAAATTATAGTACTTTCTATTATATTACCCTGTGACCTTATATTTGTTTAATCCCTTAGTGATCCAGGTAGTCTCCATAGTGGTCCATTGTTGTATACTAGTCTTTGTGCTTTTATACTTATTCTGATACATCTCAAGATTATTCTAAAGCTACTCAAGAAAAGGTCATTGTCTGTCCTGTAAATGTGACTTTTGTAGTATTTGTAGTATGTAGTATTGATACTTACTCATATGATCTAAACTATGACCTTATTTACAAGAGCAAAGTGGACCGTGTCAGGATTAGACTGCACCCAAGTGGTATTATTTAGTATGTATGCGTGTTTTTCTACATAAGTCAAAGGGCTGTACTATTAGATGAATTTAAACGGCCCATGTTACCCTATTTTCTCTTCTGTTATAATCTTGTTTTCTCGTCATAAACATACCTGGAGTTGTGTTTTGTTTCATTCAAATTAAATTAGTTGAATTGAATACAAATAATAATAATAAATATAATTGGATACTAGTTTTAATATGGATTTGTATTTTCTACAACCCTACTTGTAATTGTTAAATAATTTTGTACATTTGTGTAGCTGAAATGACAATACACCAGTGAGTAGTCAAATGAAAAGGGATATGTCTGAGATGTCTATGTTTGGAATACAGTATAACACGTGATTGCATTTAGGCAGAATTTAATGTTAGACTTTCTCTTAACATTCATGACAAATGAAATATGTCTACAAGTGTGAAATGATAGACCAATCCCCTGGTTCCTGTATTTTATATGGATCTAGCTACATTGTTTCATAAAAGTAAATTTCACATTTGCTTACATGCGTTAACGTATGCAACACTTCTTGTAAAATAAACTTGTTAACGATGTTAGTACTGTTGAAAATCAGTTACAGACAACAACATACACAGCTCCTGTTGAAGCTAGTGAGTAAGGTCATATAGCATGGAATGGACTTACTGTCAAAGGATCATATTACGATATTTTCTGATCTATGTTATGTTGGTTCCTCATCAAAAACATAACCAAACTCTTTTCCATCTTATGACATGTAGTAATACAGGAAGTGTGTTTTAAACTCCATACACCTTCCCTAGAATCATTTGAATGACTTGAATAAGTGTCCAAGTTTTTATTATCAAAATACCTTGGGAAAACATGCATTATTGCTGTACCTCCCCTCTCCACAGATCTGACCTGTAACTCGGCCCGGTGGTGTCACGTTTGTCTCCATGGAGATAGATTAGCTGCACAATTTGAGAAAAAAATGCAATTGTGACTTTTCTGATAAGTATTCCAATTGTAAACTGACAAACTAATACAAGAGTCACACTTCAGAACGTATTAGTTTTGTGACAATACAAACATTTCAACTCAATTTCAATACTAAGAAATAGACTTGGTTCTCAGTACCATTTCTGATACCACAATGATAATAAAACATAAACAAATAAACCTTTTTTAGAGCATAGATTGTGATTTTCAGCATTAAATAGCAGTACTTTTTTGTATTCACATGTGTGTAATCCCTCAGTGGTCCAGGTAGTTTCCATAGTGTACATGGGTGTACACTAGTCTATGTGTTCTTATACTTGTTCTGATACAGCACAAAAACATTCTAGAGCTATTGATAAAAGGTTAATTTCTGTCCTGTAAATGTGGTGTTTTTTGTATTGATACCTACCCCAGTTAGTATCTAGTTTCAATACAAGTTTAAAGTGGCGATTAGTACCTGATTTTCAATACTTTTGCAATGCTAGTTTATACAGATGTAAAATGGAGGATTAGAGGTTGTTATAAAGAATAAGAGAGGATATTTTGTTTGTAGAGGAAATTATGGTGCTTCAAAAATTGTGGCCTTTTTGATTTGCTTATCGCATCATTTGATTGATTCAATTGCAATTGATTCAGTTGTGATTGATACTGTATTGGTAGTTTAAGGTCAGTGAGGGGAGAGTACTACAGTTTGGGTTCCAAAGACATGTGTGAGAGCAGAGGGGACTGACAACACGTGGCTCTTCAAACATTTCAAAGTCGAGCTGATGAGTCTCCTTCATAGTTGTGCTGGTGAAATTACCTTCAGAGATTGATAAGTGTGAACAGAGCAAAGCGTCCCCCCTGAGGCCCTGTGGAGGAGGAAGTGGTTGGATCAGAAGTGAAACTATGTATGGTAGAGTGCAAAAGAAGTTAACTTACAAAAGATGAGTTTAGGGTTTTTTGTTTATTAATTTGTTTGTTTGTTTTTAATATGTAAAGCAAAACAAATCTGGCTTTTGATATATAATTTGTTCATACATATGAACATTAACAATACAGTCTTCTAATCATTGCCATTTAAAACAAAAATCTCTTCTTTCATAGTCATGCTTCTGCTCCAAACCACATGCTTTTACTGACAGGATTGTCTGTAGATCTGTCCATTAAAAAGACTTAGAAATTACAAGATTTAAAATGGGATTAACTCCCCGGTCCTGCGTGTCCATGTGTACATTTATTTACATTTATTTGAATTCACAATATTAATCAATATTTCATATATATTGTATATATTAGGGCATGATTTTCCTGTTAGATGCTATATATTTCAATATAGTACTTCAGTTTATTATTCTAACCACCATGTGAACCATGTGGACAGATTTAGCTAGAGCTACTTTCCACCTGCAGTGCCCAGAGGCAGAGTACTTCCTAATACATGTAACATGTAAAACATGTATTATCTAATAGATAGTAAAAACAGCTCAAAGATTGATCTAAATGCAAGTCCTATACATTTAGATAGGTATTGTTTGCATTATGTTAACATTTACACTCCAGAGAGCTCCTCCAAAAGGCCTAGCACGTATACTATAGGTCCGCCCACAGTCACAGTGGATGGCTACAGAACCCACTCATGCAGCGCGCCTCTGCACAAACACTTGTTTCACTGCAATCAATATACCACAAGAGCTCAAAAACAAGAGCTCCTGACACACTCACAAGAGCACAAGAACAAGAGCTCCTGACACACTCACAAGAGCACAAGAACAAGAGCTCCTGACACACTCACAAGAGCACAATGACAAGAGCTCCTGACACACTCACAAGAGCACAAGAACAAGAGCTCCTGACACACTCACAAGAGCACAAGAACAAGAGCTCCTGACACACTCACAAGAGCACAAGAACAAGAGCTCCTGACACACTCACAAGAGCACAAGAACAAGAGCTCCTGACACACTCACAAGAGCACAAGAACAAGAGCTCCTGACACACTCACAAGAGCACAAGAACAAGAGCTCCTGACACACTCACAAGAGCACAATGTTCCTGGCACATTCACGTAGTCTACAAATCGTCTGCATTATGCCTACCATTATTATGATTCTGCATTTCAGAGCTGGATTGACCTGTTTCAGAGAGACACAAAACAGTCCAACCCACACACTCACACACACGCACGCACGCACGCACACACGCGCGCGCGCACACGCACGCACGCACACACACACACACACACACACACACACACACACACACACACACACACACACTGCTCCTCCACACACTCACTCAACTAGTTTAGGGCTAAATTGAATTTTTTTTACATTTTCTAAAGGGTGTGGTTTTGTATATAATGTTTATGTGTGGCCCAAAATATTTCAGCAAAACAGAGAGATTATTTCTCTTCTATGGGGTATTAATTGCTAACATATAACATATTTAGATCACCATGTCACCTTTTATTATTTTGAAAATACTTTTTTCTCTGAAAACAATTCAATTTCAGTTTTGTTTTTGACGCTCACTCCCCTTTCAGAGCACTATCACAACACAATCAGCATGCATCTTGCTATTGAAACTACTGCACATTGCATCAGGTTTGTCAATTTGTACTGGATTTTTTGTGTATCATGTTTTTGTATATTTATGGCGAAATGTCATGTAGGATCATAAGTGACAGTGGTCTGAGCATTGTCAAGAGTCTTACAGCTCACTGTAAGGAGGATCTGAATTGGAGAGACCACTAGATTAATGAAAAATGCATGGGTGACAAACCTCTTCAGACACGTTTTGTTGTAAATATGAAAGGACAGATTATGAATAGAACCCAAAGCATACTACATAGGGCTCTAGGAAGAATAGCTAATAGCAAATGTAGGTTAATTAAATACAATCAATTGCTTAAAATACTGTCTAAATACAATACGAATATAATACTAAACAATTAATACTAAATACCAAATACTAATATTTTACTAATACAATGCAATATTAAATACATCAATCAGTTAATATTGTTATATGTTTAAATAGTATTTAACTTGTTTATATTGTT
>JACN01013806.1:0-10534 GCA_000787155.1 Scartelaos histophorus | reverse complement strand
ATAAGGATGAGTTGTACAGTTGTAGTAGTTGGTTGTTACACCAGTAGTGGTTAATTACACCAGACAAAGGCGTTACTGTGAGGAGTCTCAATAAGTCTGTCTAAGTGCTGGACATTCTGCCATTGACATATACTGTAGGTTGCTCCCTCCTGTGTGGTATTACTATGGAGTATCACTAGGACCTGTAAAGTAGCACTGAGTATTTATTTATTTATTTTCTTTACCTGGGATGTTCCGCAGGCTTTAGTTTCCAAGGAGACGAGCAGGTGGTTCCAGTAATAAGCCAAGCAAAAGGTCAGATGTCTGGAGCATTGGTCCCCTTCAAGTACTTTGTTTTTCAATATATTTTTGAGCAATTATAACATAACGAACATAACGAACAAAAGAAATCTGAATTGATATGTGTAATGCCATACTGTGGAATATTCCAGACTAATTGTTATTCTGACCAAAAAGTTTTACACTGCACCTTTAAAATCATATATGGAATCAACTATGAGAAAGTACAATGCATATGTAGTAGCCATTAACAGCCTAATGTTGGGTAAATAGGCCCACATTGATTTTACAAATGAAGTAATTGGATAAGCATGATTGCATTAGCATATTTTAGATAGCGCCGCAATCAGCCCAGATTTCATTTTCATATCATTATCCCACATTGATGACTAATCTGATTCTGAAACGGGGAATGCTAATATCAGAGCGGGGAGAGAATGGATGCTGTTTACAAGGAAAGAAAAGCAACCATGTGGAAATTTTAAATTGTGAAATACCCAGTAAAGTCTTGTGATTGTTGATTAAGAATAATATATGACCAGCATAATAAAATCAGCTCACTCTTTGCTAATGAGAGCGGCTTTCCACAATGCATCTTATTATGGCTTAACGCGCTTTAGCTCAGTAAACCAAGACTAACTCAGAACTCGGATCTTTCTCAAGTTCTCGTGGGTCATATTGGCAGGTGGGTTAACCAAATTAGAAAAAAAAAGTCTGTCCCTCATCAGAACAAATGGCAGCTTGGAGATGCTGTGAGGAGAGCTCCAAACTGACCTAACTCATGTCAGATGGATGTGTGTCACTTTGAGTGGAGTCCCACATTGCTGCTGTTGCCTTGTTTGGTGCTTTGCCTTTAGCTTCCGCACAAACCTCGGTGCAGGGAATAGTATATGTTACATAATGTGAGTCGTTGTACAGTTGTAGGGAGTATTATCTGTTACACAAGGTGAGTTGTTGTACAGTTGTAGGGAGTATTATCTGTTACATAAAGGTGAGTTGTTGTACAGTTGTAGGGAGTATTATCTGTTACATAAGGTGAGTTGTACAGTTGTAGGGAGTATTATCTGTTACATAAAGGTGAGCTGTTGTACAGTTGTAGGGAGTATTATCTGTTAAATAAACGTGAGCTGTTGTACAGTTGTAGGGAGTATTATCTGTTACATAAGGTGAGTTGTTGTGCAGTTGTAGGGAGTATTATCTGTTACATAAGGTGAGTTGTACAGTTGTAGGGAGTATTATTTGTTACATAAACATGAGTTGTGCAGTTGTAGGGAGTATTATCTGTTACATAAGGTGAGTTGTACAGTTGTAGGGAGTATTATTTGTTACATAAACATGAGTTGTGCAGTTGTAGGGAGTATTATCTGTTACATAAGGTGAGTTGCTAGTAATGCATAGTAGAGTAATGCACGAGTGGGAGTGTGTCAAGATGGGTTCTTGTTACTATGATTTAATCTCTGCTCCTGCTGCCTCTTTTTGTTCCTATACTGAATATTAACTGTGTAAATCCCAACCGTGAGCCCTGGACCTGGATTCGTTTGGAGATTGCTGGACGGAGGCTGGACGTGTGCTGCACCCGATTGGACGGCACTATTGGGGGAGTGTAGTTTAAAAGGGGTATTCTGGACGCCTGGTCTCGCCTCGACTTTTTGTTTTGTTGTGTCTCATTTTTGTTAGTTGCTTCCATAGACCGTATATATAAATGGACATAGCTAATGCGTTAGCCGCCACGTGCCAAACAGGAAGTGCTCCAGCTATATATGAATGGACATAGCTAACACGCTAGCCAAATAGGAAGTGCTCCAGGAGGCTCTTCTGGATCTTGTGGCTCGTCTCTCTGTACCTGCTGCAGTGAGCCTCTTCATTTTGGTCTTAAAATGTTCTTATTAACCCGCGACACATGATCCTGGATTTTTTTTTTCGCTATTTTGTTAGTCAAAAAAATCCTATTCATAACATAGAGCCTGGCTCCAGATTGGCTCCTGTAGCCGTGAGCATCACTAGCGACGCTGAACGAGTAACGTCACACTTGCTTAGTCCACTTTTTTATACAGTCTATGGTTGCTTCTGTTAGTTCTGCCTTTGTTTGGATTTGATTGAAACACTTTGGAGTTTGGTTTGTAGTACAACTTTAGTTAGGTTCCATTTTTGTTGTACTTAATTTAGGGCTCCATGGATGGTTCTGCTTTTGCTTTAAAACCCTTTTATTTTCCCTATCACACTTCCCTTGTTAATTGTTTCCTGATCTGCACTGTAAATAAATTCACATTTTTTAGTTAACATCTTGGTTTTCTATCTATTTTTGTACCAATTTGTGACACCCTGAGATGTTTCCTCAGCTTTCAGAGCATTAGGACAGGAAATTGACAGATGTCGAAGTGCCTCTGTCAGATCATCTTTACCATGCAAATGGAACTTCAAATGTCCATCCCAGATGTATCTTCACTGTTCATGTTGAGAGAGGAAATCAGCAGATTCTGAAGTTCGTCATCCACATTCAGAAGTACTGAGCCAACAATACTGGTCAAATAAAAAATGGTATGTTACTATCTATAAATATCTATATGGATACAACAAACATGTTTTAACTCACCAAGAGAGCATCAAATCAAAAGATCTTCCATCATTACTGAAGCTGATTCAAGTTTAGAAACTGTACTTCAAAGACATTGCTTAGTACTGTATAGAACGCAATGCAATGTCTTTGAAGTACACATAAAGAACTCAAATACTTTACTTTTTTATTGAAGTAATGGTACTCTTACTTGAGTAAACATTGTGGTTCCAACTCTGAGTAAGTCGACAAGGGACAAAAGCAAAGTGCTCCTTTTAGAGATTTTTGTGTCCATTCCTTAGAAATACCAGATTTTGAGCATTATTTAATGTTTTGTCCTTCCAATTACCTTCACTTTAAATTATAAATCAGGTTTTAGCAGTGAAAGTTAGTCTTACTTACTCTGTTTCTATAGAAGAATAATCAGCTCTGACCTTTTTGTGCACAGATTGTGGATGTGTCAAGGTGAACAAAGTCATACAAGTCCTAAAAGTTTATATTTTTTAGGGATGGAATAGTTGGACCTTCTTTGTTCTGTTTGAAATGCAGGATCTGGTATGTGTGCCCAGCTCCGCTCATACTTCTCTTTTCACTTTCATGAAACCTTATCATGTTTGTCTCTGAGGCATGTGGTGTTTTGATTTGAGTATTTGAGCAAAGCAGAAAATATTTAACAACACAAGTTAAATATTTTAGTTTTTTTTTACTGTTAAGTTATGAATATTCCCTCTATTTCTCCTCCCACATTATACCCACACTAGAAGAACATGTTAATTATTTTATGTCGAGGTCAAATGAATTAAATGACGTAACAATACTTTAGTTACCAATAATTTACTTTGGAAAACCTACGCTGGGATGTAAAGCAGCTGAAAACACTGTTATAATAAAGCTGCATTTGTTCTTATGCAACAAATAGCAAAGTTGCCTTATTGTTGTGTCCTTCTGCAAGGCTCTTTTTGGTTTAAATTGTGGTCAAAGTGTCATATCTACATCACTAATAACATGGGCTCACTTCCACAATTAGTCTACAAAGCATAAACCTTATAAAACTGGCATTTCACCATAGCAAACAGATTTTTATTTAAACTTTTTATGTTTATGCAACATTTTTGAAGCTTGAATAACATTTTTCTTAGTGCAGACTCTGTGGGTGGAGACATGGGACAGTTGCAAAGTGATATTTACTGAGATTTGACGCCCCAAATCAGGAGAACACAGGATTAAACATGCCTGAATCAATCAAAAATCCAGCTCTGAGCGAGTGTGAAAACCATGATGAAGCTCACACAAAAGTCTATTTTAAATCAATGAAATACTTGGACTTCAGGACCTTATTTGTTCTGTTTGAAATGCAGGATCTGGTATGTGTGCCCAGCTCCGCTCATACTTCTCTTTTCACTTTCATGAAACCTTATCATGTTTGTCTCTGAGGCATGTGGTGTTTTGATTTGAGTATTTGAGCAAAGCAGAAAATATTTCACAACACAATGAAACAAAAAAAAGTTGGGGCCATTTTGATGATGTTCCGTGCATGTTCCTGCTTAATAGAAGAGCCAGTGTAAAACAACCTCGCCAACCACTGGCTCAGACTCCATCTGCTTTGTCAAAACATCTCAAACTGGAGCTCATCTGAAGATATTGATTTTTGTGCACATGTCAACTCAAATTCTGTGTTGAAAATAACAGTATTTTATGGAATTTTGAATCACATTTCATGCCATAAATTCTAAAATCCAAAGTTTTCAGAATTTGCGTGTATCTCTTGTATTTGAATCTTGAAGCCAGTTAAATTAAATAACGGTATTTTCTGGTCTATTATAATATTGTTTCCTCATCAAGTGCATGCCTTAAGTTGTGTTTTTTTTCATTTACATATGTTTACAACAGAAATCCTGTATTTTTAGGCTGTGTTCTTCTCTCAAACTATACACATTTTTACTAAAACTGTGTGTGTATTTTCAAAACACAGTGGTGCACTTCTTTTATTATCACATGACATTACAAGTGTTTGAAATCCAGGGCTGAAATAAAATTTCACTCTTTGCCAGACTCTACTTAAATAAAGGAAAAAGGGAGCAGTTCATTAGTGGGATGCACACTGATTGTGTTGTGATAGAGCTCTGAAGGGGGAGTGATTTAGCATGGAGAGCAAGAGAGGGGAGACTCAGAGCAACAAAAATGAAAGTGAAATGTATACAGTCGACACAGCAAAAACTGAAGGGTTAAAATTTCTGGGTCAAATATTTCAGAGTTATAGGGGTGGGAGCTTATAAGGGATGTGTATGTTTTATGTATGTATATATACGTATATTGTTTTGTTTTCAGTTTTATTTTCTACTTTTGTTTTCACATCGATTGTCAAGATATAGGCTAAAGACGGATGTTCGAAAAAAAAAAAAGTGTTATTAATTAATTAAGTTAAATGGGGGTTGGAGTTGGTGTTATTTGCCAGAGTTGATATGGTTGAAGTTAATTCAGTTTCCACTAATGTTAATTCAACTTCCCTCAGTGTTAATTTGGCACCTCCCTCCCACCACTTCAAACTCCTGCAAGAAAACCCCAGTTTGAAACAGTTTTGTACATCATTTCATCTTAAATTAACTAAAATAAAGTGTAAAAATAAAACACTTCTATGTGTTGTTTGGCTAAATCAGGATAATCCTAAAAGTGTTAACCGTTTACGCTCAAAATGTTAATTTAACTCTTAATTTTGGGGTTAAGCTGGTCCAGTGTTACTTCATTAACATTTCCTAAAATGGTAAATTAACTCTAGAACAGATTGGACTCATATAAACCCTGTGAAAATGTTAAAATTGATTCTGTGAGAGTCAATTTTAACACTCCACTTTTTGCTGCACATGGTCAGCAGGTGTTAATATGTTCTTTTTTGGCAAACACAGCTTTTTCAAAATAATAAAAAGGTAAAACAGTGATCTAAAAATCTTTTGTTAATACCTCCGCTTTAAAGCTGCACTACGTGACATTTCCTTTGGAGGGTTTACCGATTGCTTGTTGCCATGGAGATGCTATGGTTTCTGTTACTGGAGCCAGCATCAGGTCAGATCTGCGGTGAGGCGAGCCCGTTCACAGTAAGAATGCATGTTTTTTTAAGGTATTTTTGATCTGCAATTTAATACATGCAAGTTAGGAACATTTTTGATATTATACTATGGAACATTCTAGGCAAACCAATAACATCTCCATGGAAACCAGCAGGTGGCATATCCCCGAAACCCAGAAAAGCTACAGAGTGCGCCTTTAAAACCAGTTTATTAGCATTTACTGCCAGTCCCTCCGCCGTGAAAAGCACAACTGTAAAACAAAACCGAACGAAATTATGAAAACAATACTGTAAAATGAAAAAGTAATGAAATGCGCGATATTAAGTTCTGCAACCTTTACCCTGGCGGTGCTATCAGCTGTCAGTATCAAAGCCTGCTCTTCAAAGCCCTCTTGTACTTCTAAACTTCCAGAGTGAGAGGGGGTGCGACGGAGAATGTCTGCTCTATATTTATCCCAGATGAGAATCAGCCCGGTGCACATAACACTGAGCCTGCTCCAGTTCAATATCCTGCAGAGAGCCCAGGTCCAAAGCAACCGAGGAGCCAAGAGAGGAGCTGGAGACGGGCCTTCTCACACTACAAATACACCATACCACCGGTTTAGGTTTAGGCTGCTTAAAGAACCCATTTAATGCTACTTTCTGATCTATGTTATAGTGTTTCCTTATCACAAAAGTACCAGAAGTTATGTTTTGTTTTATTATTCATCTGTCTGCAGTACGTCTCCAATGTGATGTCATGAAGCAGAAGTTTTCACGCTACAATTTGACTTTTTAGTTCAGTAAAAATTGTAGATTCCACGACTGAAAGCATCCAAATGATTCTAGTGAAAGTGCACGGTGTTTAAAAACACAGTGGAGCACCACATGGCATCGCAATATGCAGGGTTTGTGTGTTAAACTTGTGTGAATGAAACAAAACACAACTTCAGGTCTGTTTAGTGGTGAGGAAACAACATAGATCTTCACCTTCACTTGAATCACTGTGGTTCTCCTCGAGGTTTCTCGTTTTTTTTTCCCACTGGGTTTTTTTTTTGGAGTTTTTCCTTGCCGAAGAAGGAGGGTCTAAGGACAGGAGATGCTGGGACAATTATCCATTTGCTGCTTGTTGTTGGACATTCTGTATTTTTGAATTATTAATTATTCTGTTTCATTCTCTGACATCTTTGTTTGCTAATTTAACAATTTTGTGAAGCCCGCCGAAGTAACTGTTGTTATGATTTTGGGCTATACAAAAATAAATTGAATTGAACTAAATCATTTCAGCTCTGGAATTGCCAATCTCTACTGAACTAAAGGTAAAATGTTGCTTTTCACTGGAAAACTACCACTTTGTGACATCAGAAGGTGGACCATAGCATTTTGAGCTTTGAAGATGTAGACAGACAACTTTAGGTGTGTTTTTGATGAGATTAAAACATTCTAACATAACTTAAAGCTCATAAGAAACAATTTTATGTACTATACCGTAAGTTGTGTGGACCGAGTCTCTCGCGTACAAAACCAGGACTACACCGGAACTAAAAAAGAACTAAACTAGGACTAAAATCAGAACTAAAACCAGGTCTACACCCCTTCCCACCCTTAACCAGTTCACGAAATTGGGTCCGTGGTGCAAAAAAAGGTTGTGGAACCACTGTACTATATGACCTTTAATGCCCAAAACCCAACAAAAATCACGCTAATGCAAAATTAAGCATTAAGCATTGAATAACAAGGAGATTAAAACTGTTATATTATAAAACAGAGGACGCCCATTCACAGTAAGAATGCATGTTTCTGAAAGGTTCTGTTTGTCCTTTCCTATTCTGCAAAACTGACTGGCTTTAATTAAAACATTCTAACATGTCTAAAAGCTCACAAGAGTCCGTTTTGCATAATTTAGGACCTTTCATATTGGCTATTTGTTTAATGTTCTAAAACCACCACATCTTTACGAAACAACTGTTTAATAACTGTTTTAATTATTATATTTTCTTTAGCACTACCTCACTTTCATCTGTAATCTCTGTTTTTGTCTATACTTGAATGTTTCTTGAATGTTACTTGGTTTGCACATTTCTTTTTTCTTGTCGTTTGCACATTTTCTATTCTTTTTTAAATGTTTTTAAATGTTTGCACTGACGTGGGAGAGGACAGCAGTTTCATCTGTGCTATAGATCTTGTATGTATATGCACATGTGACAATAAAAAGAAATTGAATTGAATTGAAAATTAGCCTGAGCAATGCACACTTCTAACACTAGATGTCACCAAAAACAACTTTCATTTTAATTTTCGGTTTTAAAAGATTAGTTTAATCTCGTCATTACACTGTGACTGGGTTTCAGCTTCCTTTTCTATGCAACATTTTGAGAATTTTCCAATTATATTCTGCAAAATTAACTTACGTCGTTCATGCATAATGTTGTTTTCTCATCACAAACATGGAGTTGTGTTTTGTTTCATTCACACATGTTTGTGTAACTCTTTATTTTTAGTCTATATCCAAAACTCAACATGTTCTTTTCCATTTTGTGATGTCATTAAGTGGTAGTTTTCACGTTAACAGCTACTTTTTACCTTTAGTTTAGTAGACAGAGGCGATTCTAGGACTAAAATCATCCAAATGGTTTAAGTGAAGGTGTGTGGAGTTTATAAACCCAGTGGAGCACTTCCTGTATCACCACATGACATCACAAGGTGGAATGGAGTGTTTTCAGTGTGAGAAAAGAACAAAGAAATAAGAAAGAAATAAAACACAACTCCAGGTGTGTTTGTGATGTGGAAACAACATTATAACAGATCCGAAAAATACCGTAATATGAGCCCTTTTTTAATTGTTAATCACTATGGCAACAGTCCTACATTTAAACCATCTCAAACTCGCGGAAACTCTTGCACAAACAAATCCACTGGTGAACTCGAGAAGATGTGAAAATAAGTTAAGTGTGTGAAAAAAGTGCCCGGAGTCAAGCGCGACTTCAGAGCACCGCACGCCACCACTCGGCCGCACACACACGAGCCAGGACGGGTGCTTGGCTCCTGGGCTCGTGTCACCAGCGACGGGGCCTGTCTGTGGAGATTTGAGCCCCAGCCGGAGATGAAACGGACCCCATAACCTCAGCCCAGAGCCTTGTGGTTGCAGCCCGAGACCCCCTCCCCCCTCACTATCCTGTCAGTCTGTGTTAGCATATTTATCCCGCTTGCTTAGGAATCAAGTTTTAAAGCTGCATTGTGAAACTTTTCTGACAGGAATGTTCCACGGTGTGATATTAAACAACTCTACCTTATGTTTATTACATTACAGCTGGTTTTATAGCTCAAAAATATAGAAAAAATTGAATTCTGACTGTGATCGGAGTCGCCTTTCCACAGATCTGAGCTGAAACGTTTACATGATGTTAATTCCGAGTTAAATTATTCAGAATTACATAGATCAGATTTAAATTATTCTCCTTCGAGTTTACATGGAAATAATAATTCTGAATTAAGGTTTACATGGAAAACACGATAAATCGGATTTATTCTCTCGACAAAGGTTCTGATTGGACAGGGAAATGAACGTATTTACTGGAAGAAAACGCACAATCAAACAATTTTTATTATCTGTGGTTCTTGCAGGCGCCTCTTTGCAGAACGACTCAACGAGTATGAACGACCAGAATTATTTTTTAGCGGAATAAACGTTTACATGCTCACAGAGTAAATTAAATTGGCCTTAACATCGGAATAAACCACCCACTTAAATCGGAATAAAGTTTAGTTCTGAATAATCATTAGGAATTAAGCGTTTACATGGTCTTTTTAAAGCGAAATGAATTTTTATTCCCAATTAAATAATTTTTAATTGGATTTAAAGTTCTCATGTGAGCGAGGGAACTGTGAAACCTTCCAGACAAAGCAATAACATCTCATTGGGGAAAAGCATCAGAAAAGTTACACAATGCACCTTTATAGATCCCCAAAACTAAACTTTTTTTTGTGAGTTTTGAGTTGAGTTTTGTTTCATTCACAATGTTTGAGTAACTCTTAATTTTTAGTCTACATCAGAGGTGGAAAGTAACAAAGTAGAAAAGTAAAATTTACTCTTCTATACTCTTCTATACTGGATACTTTTTACTTTTACTTTTTAGTTTTACTTTTACTTCAGTACATTTGTATTTTCCTATCCATTACACTTTTTTAACTTGAGTGAAAAGTAAAAATATTTCTTTGTAACTGCTTGCTGAAAAGGCGGAGTAGTTTATTTTTAACATATTCATAATTTAAGAAAAACTCATATATATAAATAAAAACAGCTTGAAAAAATATTGATTTAATTGAAACTGTTGAGCAAAATTCTGCGCAAACCTGTATTAAAATCACTACATTTGAAGACCTCAAAATACTTTTACTTTTTACTCTTTAAGAATATTTTTTTAAACAGATACATTACTACATTTTTCCATATGATACTTTTATTTTGGTGGTGATGGTGTGGTATAGATTTGCATTTGGGCCTCTGGCTTCTTACACCATCTGAATCTAATCCCCCGACTTCCTTTGACATGAGTCTGACTAACCAATATTATTATTTTGGTTAGAGCTGCAGGGAGCGAGATAGGAGGGTTTAGGAAGATTTAGGAAGGTTTAGGAAGGTTTCTCTTTTTTTTTTT
>KN497995.1:4179-17341 GCA_000787155.1 Scartelaos histophorus | reverse complement strand
GTGTGTGTTGGAGGCTGCAGAAGACGCTCTTGGAGGTTCTGGAGGCTCGGAGGTGGGCGGGGACTGTGTCTGAGGTCTCCCTGTCCGCAGCGACACACCGCGCATTTTGGACTCGGAAAGCTGCACCGTCCGGGCAAACATCATGGCAACGACTACCTGCACACGTTTCACAGATGAATATCAGCTGTACGAGGAGCTTGGCAAGTAAGCTTTCAGACTTCTAGTGTCTTTGCACGCGTGAGCACTGAGCATGGACGCGTGATGCTGGAGGAGGATGCTCCAGTCCTTGGTTGCAAACTTATACCGGAGCTTTCCTGCACTTTTAAAGAGAAACGCTTGTCTCTGTACTATTTGTCTCAATGTCATGTTATAATTTATGAGCTGCTGGAGAGTGTTGTGTGCGCCTAAAGGCTTATTTGGGACACATTTAGCTACTAATGCCCAAGAAGATATGTTGAAATACGCTGCCTCATCATTTACTGATCCGTTTAGAGCACAGAGCTGAAGTGGATATTGGACCTGACTACCACTGATTTAAGGACGTGTGTTTTGGCCCATCAACACAAATGGTCATAGATATAGTCCATAGAGTGGCAGAGACGATAGGCGGTGTGATCAGGTTGTGCGTGGGCTGAGGAATTTTCTGCAATGTCTGCCTCTCACAGGAACACTGTCCAAATTCACTGCCTTCACTTACAGACCCTTATTTGCCAAGATAGCCTGGCTGATGTTTGTCTGTCCACGGGCTTGTGTGGGACCAGTGATAAATTAAGGACAACAAGAAGCACAGCAGCTGTCTCCACTGATAACACATTATTTGTTGTGTGCCAGCCTTTAGTTGTGTAGTGTTGTATTGTGATTTGAGTGGGCTTTGCAGATGTGTGTTTACAGCCTGTGATTAGCCACTGAGGGGTGTGTTTAGGAGAAGTATTTGCCAGCATCTCCCATTCTCCCCTCCCCAACTGTTAGTTAAACGGCACTTTGTTCAAGCTGAAATGTGACATTGCCGTGACATTTGTTGGTTTACTTAAGCACTTAACTAAATTCTTTATGTTCTTTAAATACATGTCTAAAATAAAGGATGGCATGTGGGATTCTATAACAAAATAGTTAACCAACTAACCCAAAAAAACTCAAAAAAGTGTTACCTAAAATGGATTACGTTGAGCAGACAGTGGATAAGATGATGATCAGGATGTCTCCACTGCTCCCCTGTCATTCTCAGGCGAAGCAGCGTGATCCTTCACCTGTCACTGCCCTGCCACATGGCCCCAGTGTGATGCTTACTCATCCCTATCACATATGCATGCTTAGAGATCTGGTGAGCAGAGGGAAGGGCTTGAATCAGAGCGACACGGTTCATTGCGTAACAATGCAAAGGTGAGGTAAAATTAGCTCCGAGAATTGACAGAAGTGGTTATTTCTGTAATTCTCCTCTGGCCTTGGTGAGCAAAAGTACAGCAGTGGCACTCTCACTTCCACATGGGTCTCTTAACACTCAGTGGCTCTGATTATTTCCAGGTTGAATAAAAAAAACAAGATTGTAGAAAGCAGCAGCGGGCAGCGGTGTCACTCTGATAGCCGAGATGCTTGGTGTGATGCTGACAAAGCTTATGCAGCGCTTGACCCCTCCTCTGGTCCTGTCTTCTGTCTCTTTCCCAGGGGGGCATTTTCTGTGGTGCGCCGCTGTGTCAAACTTTGCACAGGACAAGAGTACGCTGCAAAAATCATCAACACCAAAAAGCTTTCGGCCAGAGGTAAGAGAGGAAACCACAAGCACGACAGCTCTGCAAAGGCATCGGAGGATTTATTTTCACGATGCTCTCCGTGTGTACGTCCCAGTTTTGAAGTCACATTAGCATATTTTAGCAAGTGTTTGATTTGAGCGCGTGAAGCCTCCGCGTCCGCGCCATTCAGAACTGCAGATGACAGTTTCACTCGGATGCACTTTCAAATCTATTCACTGCAACACCATTCCAGATGATCCCAGCTTCAAAAGCACAGCCAGGATTTAGACCAGCTTAAATACAGTTTGTAGGCATCACGCAGAAACGCAGAAATACCCAAACAAAGTGCTTTTTTGCAAAACGATCTATTTAAATTCAGTTTTAAAGCACCATTGTTGGTCTGTGTCTAAAATGGGACCAGTTATCCAATGATGCCTCCCACTAGTTGTGCTCAGGCTCTTCACTGGGGTGTCAAATGTACCAAACTCACCAGCCAAAAATAAATCCTCTCACAATGGGGAATCATTTCAAGAAAGAAAGACATTGCATTAAGTACTATCAAATTGATTAACTAACTCTATTTGACCATTTAATCTGCACCAGGCAATTTATGTATTTTAGTAAAATTAACTATCTCTGTTTTTTTATGTATGTTTTCTTGTGTAATAGTGGGGCCATCATTTAGACATTTATTAAGTGATATATGATATGATATGATATTTTTTACACATTATATTAAGGTGTAATTAAGGCGTAATGCATTATTTTAATTCTGCAATAAAAAACAGTGTATTCCAGAAGGTTAAGAGAATATTAATTGTATTTTTTACTGTTGCAGACCATCAGAAGCTGGAGAGAGAGGCGAGAATCTGCAGATTACTCAAGCATCCAAACATCGGTGAGAGTCGTTACACGGCGGTGAAGTAAACAGCATATTAGTGGTACCGTGCAAGAGCATCTGTAACGTGATGCGTGACCCACTTAAGCTTCTCACATATTATGTAAAATAAGCGCTGGTTCCCACAGTGTATCCCACAAATGCATTCATAAATACGTGAAATGCTCCCAGTCATGGTGGTCGCCCGTGGTACTTTTGCAGGAGTGGATCGGTTAATGTTAATGGCTGAATGAAGTTCCACATTAATTTGGTGCAGAAGATCGCTTTCGTGCAAGAAATGTTGTTAAGTTTGCATAAGGAGAAGTCAACACACACACTATAATATTTTCTCTTACATATCTATTATCTGTTTTCTTGCTTTTGCTCAGTTCGCCTCCATGACAGTATCTCAGAGGAGGGTTTCCACTATCTCCTCTTTGACCTGTGAGTTGCTTCATCAGCTCTTCTTATTTCTACACATTTCCTCTATCTTCACTTGTTCTGAATGCGCTAAGCCGGCCAAGTCTGCACGCTTTTACAAAGATGTGTAGCCCGGAACCAAGCTTTCTCTCCTGGGGTACTGACGAGCGTGAGTGACAGGTGGAGAAATGCACGGTCCATTTGCATCAAAACGAAATTGGCATCTTAAAAGTAAAAAAGAAAGGAAAAAATGCTGAATCAATGTGCAAAGTTGTTATAGATTTAGTTTTGAATGACATAAGGATATTTGAGAGAGCCGTCTTCCTCTTATAGAGACATGTGATACAAATGAGTGGCTATAGTTGGAATCAGCAAAAAAAACTTCTGAGAACGTCTGAGAAATGAACTGCTGTGCGCCTGATGCCAAAACCTTTCTGCATTTGGACTGGATAGGATAAGGGGCTGGCTCACCGAGCTAATTCTGAATCATGTATCTCCCGTCTCCCACTCTGAGACTGATATTTCTCTCCTCCATCCTCCCTGCATCTCTCTCCTTTACATTGCTTCCTCCTTCTTCTTCATCTTCTTTTTTCTTTTTCTCTTCTCATTTCTGTTGCTTTGCACTTGTAAGATAGTTCCCCCATTACATAACAGCCCCCTTTGCCCCCCTCTCTTTACCTCCTCATTGCGGCTCCATCTTTAATGCACACACCGCTCACTCCCCCGCACCAGAGCCAGTCTCCATGGCAACCCAGTCGGAGTGAATCCTGCAGCCGGGGTTTCCCCCTAATGAGGACATCCCCCTCCTGCCTCTGTGTGTGTGTGTGTGTGTGCGCTGCCTCGCAAAGACAATACGTTCTGCACACGGTTTGCTCTTTTAACATCCACCTTTGCGGTCCGCAGGGTGACAGGAGGGGAGCTGTTCGAAGACATTGTTGCTCGAGAGTACTACAGTGAAGCAGATGCCAGGTAAACATCCAGTGAACCCCGCATCACGCGCTCGTCATCAAGCCTCCGCAGTCGCCCGAGAGGAAAATGTAGATCTCACAACGAGCGCACATAGAGTCGGCACATAGACACACCACTGAGGGAAAATACCTCGATGCAGCTTTTGCTCTGTGAACTGAATCACAATCAAGGTTGACTTCGATTCCCCTGACTGCAAGATTAGAGACAGATGGAAACATACAGAAAATCACATATGCCCACACAGAAAGACATAAATCAATTTAAGTGAGGACGGTTTATGAAGGCTTAGAAGAGATAAGGGGACAGGGGTTTTTAAAATAAATCAAGTTTGAGGAAGTGGACTAACTATTTAAGTGCTGTTAGCCAAATAAATGCAGGGCAGTTTTGAGATATTTGATGTCCTCTGTCATTCTGTTAGAATAATGCACTTAAATGATGTCTCTGTGTTATATTATTAGATGATCTAAAGGCGCCATTAAATGTTTTTTGTGATCACCTCCATTATCTACTTTTCCCTTTTATGTTTAAATCATCCAAGTCATTATTTACATTTGTTGTCCCATTCTCAGTTTTCACTTCTATTTGTCATAAGTCGCACGTGTGTTGACGTGTCACTGTGTGTGGTCATGTGTGATTTCCTGTGTGTGTGTGTGTGTGTGTGTGTGTCTCTCTGTGTGTGACTGTGTGTGTGTGTTCCTGTGTGTGTCTCTGTTTGTGTGTTCCTGTGTGTATCTCTTTGTTTGTCTGTGTGTTCTTCTGTGCATGTTCCTGTGTGTGTCTCTGTGTGTTTCTGTGTCTCTGTGTGTGTCTGTGTGTGTGTGTGTGTGTGTGTGTCTGTGTGTGTCTCTATGTGTGTCTGTGTGTCTCTGTGTTTGTCTCTGTATGTGCTTCTTTGTGTGTCTGTGTGTGTCTCTGTGTGTGTGTATCTCTGTGTGTGTCTGTGTGTGTCTCTGTATGTGCTTCTGTGTGTGTCTGTGTGTGTGTCTGTGTGTGTCTGTGTGTGTGTCTCTGTATGTGCTTCTGTGTGGGTGCGTGACAGCACAGCGTGATCTATGTCCAGCCGTGTCTCACTGACGTTTTTTCTGCATCCTCCATCTGCACTCAGGATCCATCCTTCACTTCTCTCGCCTTTGCATAAATACAGTTTAGTATTTTGCTTTAGTTTGAGCTAAACAAAATAGAACATAATAGATAATAATTAATGAACTGTGACAAAAGAGTGATGAGTAAATAATAAGTGTCCTAGTTTAACAAATGTTTTTTTGTCTCTGAAATTTGTCTTCAATACTGATACTGCAGCCAATTTATTTATTTTTTTTCATAGACTTTATCAAGAAATTTCAAATGCTTTTTCTCCAGGTTGTCTTATTGATTATTGTAAAATAACGATCTAATAGGGTGTGTAAAGTCATCCTAAATGTTGACTCCCTGTCCGAGCCCCTCTCAGTGTGTCCTGTTGCTTCCTGTCGTCATCCCTCCTGATGCTTACTGTTGTGTCTCTGCAGTCACTGTATCCATCAGATTCTAGACAGTGTGGCTTACACACACCAACATGACATAGTGCACAGGGACCTTAAGGTGTGTGTACCTCATGCTTGCACTGCTTTGCGCCCTTCACCCCAATGTCCTGCTCTGTGCTCCTGCCTGTGACCTTGCCTGTGCCTGCTGTCTGTCTCTGTCTGCAGATGCCTGTTTTTTAGATGTTGCTTTGGGACTCTTTTTGCATTGTTTTACAGGTCCCAGGATAGAATGACAACCCCCTTTGAGCTATAAATGTGCACAGGACAGAGCGTGGTACATTCTGTAGAATGAAAACAAAACAGAAAAATGTGTCACATGCATTAACGGCTATGATAAAATAAATTACACAAACACAGAGAGCGCAGGTTAGGCACAGTGTCTCCTACATGAAGTTGCAGTACTCCTACGCTGCTTGTCTGACTAACGTTTGGCATTTTCTCTAACACTGAAAATAGCACCCTTTCCGAAAACAGAAGTTCTCAGGTTTACTCTTCCTTTGCTTTTATATTGGAGAGGTCTGACTGAGCTGTATGGAGTGAGTGCTGGATACTTTAGTGACTGCGGAAAATATGTGCAGTGCAAATGTGGGGCGTATATTGAGACATTGCTGCCTCTGCATGGATGTGACAGTTGGGGGCTGAATGTTGTTCAGACTAACCTGCTCCCCCTAATGTTTGCATGCAGTCATTGCATCCAGCAGATCCTGGAAGCTGTGCTCCACTGCCATCAGATGGGTGTTGTACACAGAGATCTGAAGGTAAGTTTCCCCCAAAGAGAGTGTTTGGTGCAGTCATGTGGTCGGTATGTGAGTGTTTGGGTCTGACTATTGTACTTGCTTCTGACAGTTGGTAAGTCCAATGAACAATATTCAAACCACATGTTTGTGCATGGAGCTGGAACTAAATAACAGTATGCATGAATGCTTGCTGTGGTTTCATTAGGCCTATGTCTGTGCATGCCTGTAATAAACTTGAACTACTTTCAAACCTAAAAGTTGCATTTCTATGGAACTAATGCAAACTATGTACACTAATGTTGCTATAATGTCACATATTATCAGACTGGACACATGTATTGCAGTGGACTGACTATTAATTCTTGTGGTTAAATAATGTTATAGACTTGTGAGTAGTGTGCAGAATATGTTTAAAATGTTGAGCTTCTTCTTTTCGGTTGTAATTGGCAGAGGTAGTTATATATCTTAAACCAATGCTTGGTATAATAATAATCAATTAGTAGCATTTAATCTTTCAGCAGCTTAAACTGCCCACAATGGACTAGGTATTTATAAAATAAATGCAGTGATAATTTCCTGCTTTGCACTATCCTGTGGAGCCAGCAGAGGGCAATAAATTACGGCACATTTTATTACATGCACTGTATTCAACTAGTTATGCACGAACATTATTCAGTGATTAAATTATATTTTAAAAACACGACTGGTTAAATCCAACATTTGGTGACTTGAATGGGTTTGGTCAGTGCTATGTGCACTCAGATGTGTTTGCATTCTTTTGTTCCTCAGCCTGAAAACCTCCTCCTGGCGAGCAAGTGTAAGAACGCTGCAGTGAAACTTGCAGATTTTGGCCTCGCTATTGAAGTCCAAGGAGACCAACAGGCATGGTTTGGTATGCTCATAATGTCATATATAATTTATTACTCTTAGAAAGAAATGAGAATATTGAGACTGATGAACACTGGTTATCAGAGGCTCAACTTTTAAGTGTCTCATTTTAGCTGATATTGCCCAATGTCTAAAAAGAAACATATGTGAACATGTGAATGTGAATATGAAGATGAGCATTTCAAAATAAAGATTTCCTGTTTACAGAAAAACATTATTGTGTGTAGGTTTTGCAGGGACTCCTGGTTACTTGTCCCCTGAAGTGCTGAGGAAAGAGGCCTATGGTAAACCTGTAGATATTTGGGCATGTGGTAAGCATTTGTCCTTATTTTATTTCTATTTAAACTGATGCCTCCACCACTTATCATCACCTCATTAACATATTTTGTTCTGAGTAGGTGTGATTCTTTATATTCTTTTGGTTGGATACCCTCCATTTTGGGATGAAGACCAACACAAACTCTACCAGCAAATCAAAGCAGGAGCCTACGATGTAAGGCTACTGCTTAGATATGATTCACTTTGTTAAACCTATTTAAAGTCTTTGAGTCAAATTAAAGACAAATGTTTATATATGTGTGTGTGTGTGTGCAGTTTCCTTCCCCAGAATGGGACACTGTGACACCGGAGGCTAAAAATCTGATCAACCAGATGCTGACTATCAACCCAGCCAAGAGAATCACGGCGCAGGAGGCCCTAAAGCACCCATGGGTCTGTGTAAGTGTGTCCAAGTCTTTATATAATTAAAGAACTGCTTCAAATTACACTACTGCACTACTAGTACACATAGCATTTTAAAAAGTCAAACTTCTATAATAAAGAAGAAATAGATCTTTAGTAACAGGGTAAACACATTTAAATGTCCTCAGCTGTCTGATCCAAACCATAGCTCAAGAGTTTCTGTTTAATGAACCCAGACATGCTTTAGAGTCCTAGTCTGAAAGAATCAATATATAGATTGCAAATATAATATATATGCATACATACATATGAAAGTTGTGTTCATCCAACTCAAGGAGCCAAAACACATTGTCATCTCCAGTGCGATATCTGTGCACTCAGTTCTTGCTCACACACTTTAACCTCATAAACCTGTCACTCTCTCCCTTCCTATTGCCATATTTTTAGTTCCTTTTCTTTTTCTACTTTCAGCAACGCTCAACAGTGGCCTCTATGATGCACAGACAGGAGACTGTCGAGTGTCTCAAGAAGTTTAATGCCAGAAGAAAACTCAAGGTTTAAAAAGGTTTATTTTAATGGTCATTGTTAAGGTCACCATTTGAAATCTGCTTTCCTCTGCTTTTTTGTCAAGGGGGCAATTTTGACCACTATGCTAGTCTCCAGAAACTTCTCTGGTGAGTGCAGCTCTCTGGAGGACAGGGGAACCTGTTTCAGATACACTTGTATAATATATTACATGTTGAAAGAAGTAATACAGATTTACCATCTAACAAAAGATAAAAAGAGTGTCCTGGGTCGTCTTTCATTCAGAATGCCCTGAAGTCAATTAGCCTCGTTACATGTATGACTAGATCAAAATCCAAAGTCTGTTGTATTTCTGTTTTTAAGTGGGACGTCAGACTACAGCCCCTGCTGCTGTCAGTGCAGTTGCTGGGACCACTGCTGGCATTGTTGAACAAGGTAATCGTATCTAAATACTCTCTAGTAATCTCTGAGTTTTACTTGATTTTTGGTTTTGGTGGAGTAGAGCGCCCACTGTGTGCTACACCTTCATTATGCCAGTCTTATAACACTGTTATAAAATACTATAACATTCCCCTTGCAATTTCTGCTCATTTTTAATCTGTCTTTCCAAATCTTTTTCTAATGCTACGGAAACCTCCGCCAAGGTAAGATCTTCTCTCATCTGAAGCACAGCGGATTTAACCGTCAGATGTCTTTGGCTTTTCTTTTTGTTATCTGTTGTGTTCTCTCGCCTTAGAGGATTTACAACACAAATTTGTTTCTATAGTACGCCATGCACAAGGGAGTAAAAGGTATAAATGTGCAGAGTGCCTTTTAAAATGAAAAAGATCTTGAAAGTAAAGCAAGAAGTGTCCTATTCCATTACTAAAATAAGTATAATAGTTGCATCTGATGGAGTTGTTTACAATTTTAAATCATGAATAAATTTAGTGGTGGTAATTTGATAAAATCCAAACTACTCTAGAGATTAACAGCCCCATTATCATATACCTGCCTCTCCATTTCCTGCTGCGTTTGCCCCTAATCCCACTCTATCAGTGCATGTGTCCCTGGGAGAGTATTGGGATTAAATGGTAAATCATGACTTTTGCCTCACTGCTTATGCAATGCAGAGTTAGTTGCCAGTTGATTCATGAGTTTCTTTTTGTGTTGTTGGAAGGGTTTTTGTGTGAGGCAGATACATTTGCTTATTGTCTTAAGAGGTAAACATGGTAACTTGTATAGATCCACAAAATCCTCCAAGGTGTAGAAACCTGTGATTATCTGAGCTGTTATAATGTGCACTTTACCATCTGAGGGAGTGTCATTCTGCTTCTCTGCAGCAGCCAAGAGTCTCCTCAATAAAAAGGCTGATGTCAAGGTGAGTCTTAAGATCCAGACCGTTATTACCTGCGTCTTTTCCTTCTTATTTCTTCGTTGTTGCTTTTGATTTAATTATTTCTGCCCTGCTCTATACATGTAATCACAACCTGCATGTATCAGTTAATGCATAATGTTGGGCAGTTGCAGTTATTGAAGCTTTTAGCAGCAATTACTTTCAATAAGGCTATTTAATTTATGTTTTCCACTCTTCTTAAGCTTTGTAATAGTAAGTCACTTTGTTGCTTGTGATCTTTAGACTGTGTTAAAATTATATTTCCTCCTCAAAAACATACCTGTTGTTGTTGTATTTTGTTCCAAATGCTCTGTTCCACCACATGATGTCATGTAGTGCAGTCATGTAGTTTTTAAGTTAACTGTGACTTTTTTGTTAAGCAGAGATTGACAAGTCCAGAGTTGAAATTATCCAAATGATTCTAGTAAAGTTGTACGGAGTTTAAAAACACAGTAGAGCACTTCCTGTATTTCCATAACATCATAAGGTGGAACAGAAGGGTTTTCAATTTAAGAGAAAAACTCTAATATACTAAATATGCAGAGTTTTTGTGTTAAACATGTGTGAATGAAACATCACAAGATCACCAGCTTGTTCTAAATATAATGTTTGTAAGCAATTTTTGACGACTTTAAATCTAAATAATTGTCCACTTCATTATGAAAGGAACTAACCATTCAGATTTAAGCATACTCTCATTTGGTCACAGAATTGCTTTTGGTGCTCTGATGCTAATCTCAGATTATTTTCCAACAGATGATTAATCTGTTTTTACATAATCACTTTTTCTCCTTTGGTGCACCCAATTCTCTCTGCTGCCTCAGAAAACCTCCTTAAAAAAACTAAATCCGGCAAATATACCACTAGCTTTGTATAATTGTAAAATGTTTTTTTTTACTTGTTGTTTATAATTACTAATTTACAACGCACATATTTATATATGACATCAAACAGTATGTAGTATTGTCAGTGTATGAACAATTTAAATGTGACACCTGTTTCATAGATGTAGATAATGTGGCTGTCACTGACCTATACATTGCTGAATCATATTTGTGTGAAATATAATGTAAATTACAATTCACTCTGAATCTGAAAACCCTCTACAGTGAATATATGGTTTTCCTTCACACCTCCTGTTTAAAATGACCACACTTTTAATCCAACAGGGGGCACTTTTTGTTGTTACTGAGCACTAATTAGACAAAACTTTGTGTTTTCTGCACAGCCCCAGACTAACAGCACCAGAAACAGCATAGTCACCAGTCCCAAAGGCAACGTCGCGTCAGCTGCACTGGTATGCAGCTGTGTGTTTGTCTCTGTCCATAAAATCACACATCAGGGTCCAGTGTGAAGAAGGAACATGCATTTGAAAATATCATGCAAATAAAAACAGAGGATTAAATAATTATACAAAACCAAACTGTCATATGGATGTGAATACCATATATATGTGGGTTTTTTATTTCACTATCAGCCTTATTGTAATCAGGCTGTTGGGTCATTTTATTCTCTTTGTGCCCATGCCTCATTTATCCACAGGTGTGTCATTAAAAAACCCCAAAACAAAACAAACAAACAAAAAACACTAATACACATTTGAAGTATTTTGTGGGCCATGCTGAATTGTCCTGAATTGTTCCTTAATGTTGCTGATTGGAATCTTGCCAAGCAGATACTGGTGTTTATGCATCGTCTCCATTGCCCACTACACTTACAGTAATGTATAGGATCTTTTTTATATAGCAGATAGTACTTTAAAGAACCTAAACAGATTTTATACCATTTTTATAGGGTTAAGTGGAGAAAAAACTGATCCTCATCTGTTAATGTGTAGTACATCTTTCAGATGTTTTCTTTGATTGTTACATTTTTCATGTTCCTCACATCCATTGTGATACATTTACAGTTTTACTATAATCCCTGTTTTGCCCACATCAGCAGCTCATTCATGTCCACCTCTCTTGTCTTTACTTCTCATTATTATCCAGGAGCCTCAGACTACTGTTATTCATAACCCAGTAGATGGGATCAAGGTATATCCTACTCACTCTTTCATTTTCTTCCATTTTCCCGCCTCTAATCTTGTTGTTAAAACTTTTTTTCAGGTTTATTTTGTTGAGTATATTGTTGTGTTGTTTTTTTGTGCATGATGGGGTCCAAAGTGAGGTGCTGTCACTCCTGTACTGTATTATAGTGCCCCTGTGTGTATGGGAGGCTCAGCGATAAGGCTTGAATAATCTTGAAAAAGACTTTGCCTCATGTAGCTTTCTTAACCACCGTCGAACTGTAGAAACAGTGGTTAAATACTTTGTGTTCTACCACGCTGACCATCCCAAATGGGAAACGCTCATCCATTGTGCCTCTGTGCAGCTGCTGAGTCACTCAGAGATTAGCTGTCACTGAGTCTGGCCAAAGTGTGGTGTTAAGTTTTGTGTAAAAGGTTCAAAAGGTAAAGTGTGTGCATGCTTTATTTTGTGACTGGCTGCTTCAGACAAAATTCTTTTGATGTCCACTGAAATTGATATATTTTTGTTTGCAGGAATCATCAGACAGCAGTAACACTACCATAGAGGATGAGGACGTGAAAGGTAAGATTAAACTGTCTGTTTTTTGCTTTATTGATGCAGACATTGATGCAGTTATCATCATGATGAGGAACACAAAGAATGGTGACTTGAACCTTGCTCTTCCCCTTCCCCCAGGTCCTTTTGCCAGTCACTTACTGTATGAATGTGTTTAAATGAGAAATATAAAACACATATTATCTGTTATAACATGTTTTGTAAGCACCTAGTGATCTTTAAAATCAGTTAAATGCATTTAAAATACATTTACAATAAATAAAGTTAACATTACTGATATATTTACCTTGTTGACAGTGTTGATCATAATAAGAGTATACAATAAATAAAGTTAACATTACTGATATGATTACTGATGTATTTACCTTGTTGACAATGTTGATCATAATAAGAGTAGAAGTGAAAATATTCATTTAACATAAACATGATTATTTAACTCAGAGGTGAAAAGACGTCTAATGAATTTATTTTGTGGGTTTATGCTTAGCTTCACTTAAGGAAGATGTTTTAGTATTCATAATTTATACACATTCTGAAACATCTGAATAATGTATGCTTTTGATTTCATAATGGTAGATGGGTTCTAAAAATGATTCAAGTTCTCGAAATGATGCATCATCTGAAGTCATTGCATTATAGGTCAAATTGAAAAAAAGAAAGAAAAAACAACAACAACAAAATGGGACAATGACAGAAACCAAGAAATATATTAAAAGTTGCTAAATTTGAAAATTATTATATTAAAACTTACTCATATAAAGACCTGTTTGCATGAGGCTTGTGGCTGCTTATTTGTAAATCAAATTAACAGTATGCATATAACTAGGAGTGGTTTCTAATGGAGAAGGAAAGATGTAG
>KN497994.1:0-16241 GCA_000787155.1 Scartelaos histophorus | reverse complement strand
AATATACAGTGTGTGTGTGTGCGTGTATGTGAGTGTGCGCGTGCGTATGTGTGTGTGCGAGTGTGTGTGTCCAAAATAGTGCCTCTCGTGGTGCAAGACTGAGCCGAGAAGATGAAAGAGAATAGAGGAGTGGTGTTTTTCACTGGGGGCTTCAGCTCAGTGCACTCAGTCTATCGCTAAAATCTCACTGTAAAACAACACTGTTTATCTTCACACTCAATTTAGACTGTGGGATAAGTCTGTATAGTGTCAAAAAGTGATGAATTCAGTTCAGTTAGTTTCAATTAGTTTGCTCAGAACCTCTGTGGTGTAATTGCAAATAAGTAATGGCAAAATAATGGAAAGGAAATGAAAGGGTTTTGTTCTTATGGCAAACATAACTACTAGATAATACTAGTAGTGTAATATTACAATAACATTATAATTATTGTAACCAGAAGTCAAACAAAAAATGTATTCCTTGTTATCTCAGTTAATTTCCATTATATTGCCCTGTATTTATTTATTATTAAAACAAAAGTGTTACATTTGATTTCATATGAAGTCCAGTTAACTAAATGTGAGTTGCCGCACTGGTCTGGATTTACAATATATAAATGATTATTAGTATTATTCTTTTTGTGTAAACCTGCACCATTAACATTAAACTGATATTTAAATGTAGGTTCTTCTCTGTCTGGAGCTGTTAGTTAGGTTAGACTTCAATCTGAGCTTTTTTTTAAAACAATTTGACCAGAAAGAACTGAGTTTAGTTGGAACTATAACAAATGAAGTGATTTGTGATGTTAAACAAGTCCTTCTCAAGTAACATTAGGCATCTGTTTTCTCAGTTAGTCATTGTGATTGGACCATGAACACTTTTCTGACCATCTTTGATAAGAAAATAGTGGGAGTGCTCACCCAGATTACAGAGAAGTTATGTAAAAAACAGGTGTTCATCAAGGTCTTTAGAAGGCGGATATGAAACAGACAAAACAAAAAAAAAAGAAGAGGTTTGAGGCACTCTGTTTTGAAGTTTGCTTAATATACAGCAACACATTTCAACTCGCATACTGACATATAGTTTTTTGTCTTATTGTTTTTGCCACCTATGTATTAGTAACACATTGACGCATAAAGTAAACCTTAGACCTTGCTTTTTTGTCTAATCTTAAATCTCTCTTGGCAGTGCTTGTGTGTCCATTGTGTCACCATTTAAACTTCTGAACATCCTGTCATAAACATACATGTAGAACACCCCCAGCTTGATGTCACTGCACAGTATCAATACAGTGCACCTCAGCGGTTTTATTTAGATCAAGCTCAAAGTAAAATGAACGACAGGAAATACCAGGAGATACAGGGACGTGGCTGTGACCGGCCATCGACTGGAGCTGATAACTTATCAATGCAGCATCCGCTAACAGAGCCCCAGTGGCATGTGTTAAGGACATTCCTGGAGAGCAACAGAAACAATAAAAACACACTCCAAATAAGTGAAGATGGTGATATTTTTGGACTAATTTACATCATAACAGAAGATGTGGCTCAACTCAAACGCTATTGCAAAGATGTTTACTTTCCAGAGTGCATTAAAGTGCATTTTCTGATCTGTTCTAATGCTGTTTCCTCATCACAAACATACCTGGAGTTTGTCTTGCCCATTTAGTTCTTCCCTCAAATGGAAAACACCCCGTTCCACCTTATGATGTAATACAGATTGCACCACTTTATAAACTCCATACACCTTTAGTAGAATCATTTGGATGACTTGATGATTTGAGAGATGATTTGATCTCCACTGCACAAGGGATAAAGTGTAGCTGATACCTTTAAAGGTACCTCTTCATGACATCACAAGGTGGAAAGGAGCATTTTGGGCTTTAGAGATGTAGACAGACTAATAATACTCAAAGATGTGAATGAAAAACATAACTCTAGGTATGTCTTTGAGGAGATAACAGCATTTTAACATAAAACAGGGTCTTGAATGAATCTAATTTGCTCCTGAACTTCAAATGGCCCTTGTTATTAAGACTTACAGACTGGTGTTTTAGCCTGTTATGAGTGGTCTCTCTTTACTATACCATATACTGCACATGTGTGAAGAATCAGGCCACACCCCCTCAGGAGATAGACCAGGGCTCATATCCAAGTCTCTTTATAAGGGAGCTGTCCTTTATCTCTGTGCCTTAGACTGGTCTGCCTCTGCACTGTTGCATCCACACGCAGCACAGAGCAGCCTCCCCTCTCTGCTCACCATCCATCACAACTCCACTTTGAACTCACTTTTCTGTGTGTGGATATTTATATATCTGTGTGTGTGTGTGCGAGTGATGAAACTGAGTTAAATAAACTTAAAGACGAGGTTGGTGGTGAGTCTTTTAAAGAAAATGCTTTAATATGCTGTCATAAAATCATCATGTGGATTTTAGAAGATGATCTACATAGGGATCAATAGCATGTTTAGTCCGTAGAAACCTGGTCTATGCTATAATATCAGCTACACCCAAAAGAGTTGATTTTGAATAAATTTATTATGGTTTTGTTTCCCAACTTAATTCTGAATTTAAACTGAAATTAAACATTTTAAGTAAGTCCTGCCTCTTCACAAACGTATCATCTGTTGTCTTCTCATCTTCATTTTTTTCCCACATGACTATCACATATTATATCACATCACTTGTGAATGGTGACAATAATAAAGTAAAGTAAGTAATTAATAAAATAATTGATAATTGAACAGCTATAAAGGAAAGCATCTTTCAAACAATGAACAGAAAAATATTGTGGTTAAAGTCCTGTGTTAATAAATTACTGCAAGAGTTTGGCAGTGAATCTGAAACTAACAAAAAATAATAAACATATTTGGTCAGTTTTGCCATAATAACAATAATTCATCTCCATAAATGAGCTCCATTAAGGAAGCCTCATACAATACCCTTGTACACCTCTGGACTTTCCCTGCAGATGTGGCGTTAAACTGATTTTACAATGTGCCGCTCAGTTTCCGAAGGCCCTTGCATGTTGAACGAGGGAATGTCCCCTTTGTTCTCATTAACACTTGTCCCCTCACTCCTGGTCTCTCCTGACCACAGGGGGTGAGCTGTGGCCGCTTGGTGTGGCGCCAGACAGGAAGCAGCTGACCGCAGGCAGGAAGTGGCCGATAAAGGACAATCTGGACCCGAGGCGACAGGGCAGGCGCTGCAGTGTTCAATAGAAGCATGTGTGGAAAGTTCTGGAGTACCTCTATTGTTTTAAGATTGCCTTATTTGGACGGAGAAGTGACAATAGTTAATCTGGAAGGACACTTGGTAGACTGTACTTGTATGGTAATAGAAAACGGTTGTATACAATATGTTGCATCAACTTTGTAAATAGTGATTTGTCAGTGGTAAGTTTCTCTTTTTTAGTGCATTTTGTGCTGTTTTGCATGGACAGCATTTCAGTTCAGAGTGTTGAAGAAATGAACAAAGATATAATTCATAATGTGCAACTTTTTGATTTAGTGACTACTTAATTAAATGGTCAGGAATAGGACTAATGGTTTGGGTATTATTAAGTAATTAATAAGCCTGAATCATTCTTAGTAGATTATGTGTTCATTCTGTATTCAGCCCAGGCCCATATTATGCAATATTCTGATCCATGTTATAATGTTGTTTCTTCTTCAAGAACACACCCTGAGTTGTGCTTTGTTTCATTCAGACATGTTAAACACACAAACTCTGCATTTAGGCAGTTAGTTCTTCTCTCAAACTGAAAACGCCCTGTTCCACCTTGTGATGTCACATGGTACTGCAGAAGTGCTCCACTGTGTTTAAACCCCATACATACATTCACCTTCACTAGAATCATTTGGATTTTATTTATTTATTTATTTATTTGTTTTGTATTTTATGGGTTTTTATTTATTTATTGCTATCTTATGGCTTTGCTCTTATTTGATTTTACTGGTGTATTGTTTTAGGACTAATATGTTTTAATCTGTGTTTAATGAGTGTTTATTTTATTATTATATTATTATTGTTGCTTTTAGTCTGTATTTGTGCAGCACTTTGGAAACTGTTTATGAAATGTGCTATATAAATAAAGTGGATTGGATTGGATGATTTCAGCCCTGTAATGTGCCATTTCAAGTGAACAAAGGGTAAAAGTGAACTACTACCACTTCATGACATCACCAGGTGGAACAGAGCTTTTTGAGCTTTGTAGGTGTAGCTAGATTAATAATAAAGGATCAAACATGTGTGACTGAAACAAAACACAAGTTCAGGTATGTTTTTGAGGTAACAGTATTATAACATGAGTTGAAGCTCACAAGAATCTATTTTGTGCAATATAGGATATTTAAGGTATAAATAAGTCTAGTTATTATAAAGTTTTACTGACTTAAGCAGTGTTTGAAGCATCCCAGTTTTATAAGGTATAGTCTGTTGAGTATGACAAGTTTCATTAAAAAGAGGTTTTGGAAAGCATACAGCTGTAGTTCCAGTTACAAAAAAACATTGTAGATTCAAGGTTGCGATTTCTTTTGTGACAATTACAACGACACACCATCACACATTAAACCGGTTATGTTCTTGTGTGTTTGATGCTCCACTGACTCTGAGCTCACACATCTGTGGGCTCTTTCTGAACGTCTACTATGAATCGTGCACACTGCACAGATGGAGGTGAGGGGGGATAACTGGCATGCCATGAGCTGCCACACAGACAAAAGCATAAAACAAAGCTCTTCTGTAAATAGAGTCCCCATACGTCTGCGCTGTGCTCCTCTGGCTCCCGCGCACTTCCTTATCACACAGCCATCATCCTCTGAAGTCCTCCATTCCCATTGTTCTTGGAAAAACTGGAATTCTGCCACACATACAATGGGAGTGACAGGGCTGGGACTCTGCAGGGAGGGAGGGATGCCAGTCATGGAGAGACAATGAACTTGCAAAGTCTTATTTTGTTCTGTTTGGTCTGTTCTGACAAACTTTATAAATGTTTAAGACAGAAATAGAAGAGTGAATGCATCTCTGTGATACAGCTGTCTATTTTGGAAGGTATGGTTCACAAAGCTTCAGACTTCTTCTGTTACTGACTCTCCTGAAAAAACTGTCTCTTTTTGGTTTAAAGTTGTATATTTTAAAATATTGAATAGAAGTTATTTCACTGAACATAGTTTTTGTCATGTGTAAAATTTAAAATAAAAGTTGATTCACTAACAACAACATTCCTTGGGTGGGGATGCTAACTGTAATTTTATTTATTTATTTTTTTTTTAAATCATACAAACCAACTGAAAGTAAGAAATATAACTATATTAAAGTGAAGCTAAGTTGCAAGTTCCTCATGCCAACAGGTAGAATTTCAGGTCCAATGAATATCCATATATTCCTATTAAATTGACCCTTAAAGCAAAGTAGCAGAGCTGAGGTGGAGGCGGACAGGGCAGTGTAGAAAATGACATTGCTGTTTGACAGGATGTGGGTGGCATCATTAGCAGCTGCCTGGATGATAATGGATGGCTTTACTTTGATTACAGTGTGAGGTTGTATTCTCTGACTATACAAAGGTCACACAAATGTGGTTATTATTGCTAAATGTTTATTATTTGCAATTGGGTTGGAACATTAACTAATCTATGATGACATCAAAATCAAGAGGTCAAGTGATGGTGGTTGGTGTTGGAAAGACTAGTTTTAAAAGGATGTAGTTGATGAATGTATGGTCCAATCAGAGTACTGTATTCTGATTACTTACACTATGTTCACTTTAGATTTCATTATACAATAAATACTGTAAAACATGACTTAGAATTAAAATAGCTTTATGTTTATTCAACTCCAATTACGCATTTGTTTATCACTAATTAATACTAATACTAATCACACATGGACTCACTGCAAGAGCTGTGTTTTCTCACTCAAAACCATGTAGTTTGAGAAATTGAGCAGCCATGAATTGAAAAAAAAAAAAAAAAAGTAACTCTTACAGCCATTTTAAGAAAGTAACTATAGCCTACATATACTTCTGAGCAGTGGTGCTGATGGTTTATGTAATGTGTGGTAGCACTGTCACTGTAATGATAGGTGTAAAAATACCTTCTGCAGCTGCAATCAGTAAATGAAATAAATAAGATCTTTGCCTTTTCCAGTGTTATTCACCTTTGAGAAGTAGTCGATGGTCTGTCTGTATTTTCACCACACGAGCTTGCACCACTGATTGCAAGGCTAGTGGTTCTCATACTTACCTTTGCAAAAAGGGTCAAAACAAGGTCTAAATCTTAAAAGGGGACACACTAAAAAAGCTTTTTTCTGTGCAAGGTCTGTAAAGTCTCTAAAGTAAAGAGAAAGAACTCCATCATGTCAGAGAAGCCCGCCACCCACACCTCAGTTTGAGAAACAATGGCTATTCCATTGCTTCTCATCCACCCCATTCCCATCCCAGTCCCATCCCAAGCTGCCTTACACCCCTCCTTATTGTCAGTGGCTACTTTGAGGTGCCCTGCCTGGCAACAGACCGTGCCATTGTGCTTGAGTGCCTTTGATAGAATCTACTTCATTTGGGTGATTAAAACAGTGTACATTGTGCCCAGGAGCCAGGAAGAGGGAAATAGCTTCTTAATCTTTTTGTGGAATGAGGTGATGCTGCCATTAATCTAACTCTCCTCTCTCCCTCTCTCTAACTCTTTTGTTAATTCTGCCAAAGACATGCTAAAAAATACCAATTGTTTTTTACTCAAGTGAACCGTGAGGCTCAATTAAATCCAATTGGCATTATTTATGTATTGTTATTTCGAAAGCGCCATTGTATTTCCAGGATAAGATCAATAGATAGTCCAAGTTGAAAAGATATGATAAGCTGCCCTTCAGAGTGTGTCCCTGGAGATGGGTGCAGGTGGGGGCACATACCGCTGAGAGCCCCTTTGGCTTTCTCCTGTCAATCATGTCCCACAGACTGGAGAACTGAAAAGGTCACCACTGACAGAGAGATCATGAGCTTTGAAATAATTGTTCAGAACAAATGGGAGAGTGGGCATTTATGTCAGTGCTAAATTTGAATGATTTGTTTCTTTGGATTTGTGTACACTATTTATCTTTTCATTACAGCTGCTTGGACATTGTTAATGTTTGCTTTTCCTTCTCATTTGTGTCCTGAAAATGGTTTTGCCGAGTATTATCTCTGCTATCTTAGAGGTAAACCCATGAGCCAGGCAACTTTTCTGCTGAGGGGTCTGTCACCTGCATGTCTCCATGGAGATATTACTGCTATGCCTGGAAAGTTACATGGCACATGGCACCTCCAGGATAAATTAAGATTGTTTACTGTCACGATTTCAAAAGAGAGGACCCAAAATGCAGGACTGCACTGCACATTTGTTTGATGTAACAAGAACAAAAATCTAAAATTAAAACTACAACAGACATGATACTGACAATGGACCAACAAAGGGCAGAGGAGAACACAAGGTATATATGCATACAGGAGACACAGGGCGGGGCAGTCAATCAACAGACAGGAAGTAAAACTCAAAACTACAAGCAGAAAGGACAAACGTCAAAATAATTAAAAAAAAATGAAAAAAAGAAGGGCACACTACCTTAAAGTAATAGATGCACCAAAATATGCAAAGACAATGAAAACAAAACATGAACATTGACAGTTTACACTGGTAAATGAATGCAAGACAGAAGCATATTTAAAGCCATAGTATGGAATATCCACAGCAAAGCAGGCGATGAACCCTCCATCAGAAAAATGTGTTTATCTTTATAATAATAATAATAAATATAGCCGCAGGCGGCGATGATCAGCCCTTGCGTGCGCCTACGTCAAGCCCCTCAAACACCACAAAACGCAGTGAGCATAGTACCTGCAAACCCAAACCTCAAATCTAATACGTATCCCCAATTCTAATGTAACTTAAAATGGCGGATTTCTGCTTTCAAAAGGGGCATGGTCACAATATTTTTTGCCTGTTCAGGCTTGAGTTGTGCAACCATCATTAAAATTTGAGTGAAATCGGACAAAGTTTGTGCAAGTTGCTAGGTGGCGCTATTGATCTATTTTTGTATTTTCTTACATCAATCTGTCTGGGTGGGTCTGAACCCACGATTCAAGTTTGAGTGAAATCGGACAAAGTTTGTGCCATTTGACGATTTTACCATGAGAATAACATGGAGAGTTTATGTCATCGCTATGGCGACACCGTAAAAAACATGGTTGTCACTGACTTTTTTGATCGGGATGGCAAAACTACATTTTCTCCAAAATTTCAGACATTTTGGACGAACTAATTTTTTTTCTACAATGTTACATTTTTGTTCACCCCGTTGGGGGCGCTAAATTAATTTCTTTCATAATAAGTAGCTTTAGAATAGCGTATTTAATAACTGATTCAAGTTTCACTCAATTCGGAGTTCGTATGCGCAAATAGTATCCATTTGTAAAAGTGCCAAGTTTCGAAAATTCGGGACAATTATTTGTCGTTTCACTGCTCAGAGAGCGTAAGACGTATGTGAAAAATTCTTTGTATTTTGTATTTTGACTTTTCTGGGTGGCGCTGTGTCGCCATTTCTTTATCTCCGTGCATGAAACCTTTATTTTATCAAATTTTTCGCCACTTCTAAATTTTGGGCAAAGTTTTTGAGCAAGTTTAGCCCTCAAAGACCATAATAATAATAAAAATTATAATATTTCGAGCAAAAACAATATATCCGTTAACTTTAGAACAGCATATTATAAGTATATTATATTATATATACAGTGGACCTGTATTACCAGATGACATCACAAGGCGGAAAAGAGTGTTTTCACTTTGATAAAATATCTCAGCCTAAATACACAGGATTTGTGAGTTAAACATGTGTGAATAAAACCAAACACTCCACACTCACAAACACTCACAAACATATGTTTGTGATGAGGAAACACCATTATAACATAGATAAGAAAATAGGTTATATAAACATTTTATATCTCCATGGAAACATGCATGTGAGGTGACCCCAGGTCAGTTTAAAGGTCAGATCTATAGAGAAATTAATAAGAATGTTGATAAATAAATACACCCGTACTTAAATAAGTGAAAGATAATAATTTTAATGCTACTATGGAACATTCCTGGCAAATGTAAAACCTCCATGAAAAGAGTTGACGGTTCACCAGAAAAGTTACCTAGTGCACTTTTAAATGTGGTTAGTTTTTACACGTTTGACTAAAATCTGAAAGTCGCATTTAAGATTTAGTGAAGTAATTTCTAGTTTAGATCGACAGAATGTAATGCCAATAAGAAAAGGATGAGAATTCTGTGTTATTTTTTTTTTATTTTTTGAAAGTTTTTTGCAGCAGCTGCAGCTGCACTACGCATAGCAGATGCTACAGATGATACCAACCCAGGAGTGCTGCCTCCTCCTGGGCTGGGGTTTGGGGCCAGGGCGGTGTACCACCGGTACACGTAGTGGCAGCGGCATCCGCCACCGCTGCAGTCTCTACTGCTACAACTACACGTAGCTGCTGCAAGTAGCATCTGCTACGCCTAGTAGCATCAGTAGGAACTGCAGCGGTGGTGGATACCGCTGCTACTAACTCTTCCTGGGCTGGCGTCTTCGGGCAGATCGGTGTACCATCGGTACACGTAGTAGCAGCAGCATCCTTCGCCACCCACAGCTGCCACTGTTACGACCCAGGAGTCCTGCCTCCTCCTGGCCCCGGGTCTGGGGCCGGGTCGGTGTACCCACGGGTACACGGTAGTGGCAGCTGCAGCTGCTGCAAGTAGCATCTGCTACGCGTAGTAGCATCAGTAGGGACTGCAGCGGTGGCGTTTGGTGTGTCTGCTGCTAACTCTTCCTGGGCTGGCTTTTTCGGTCAGATCGGTGTACCATCGGTACACGTAGTAGCAGCAGCAGCAGCGGTTGCGAGTCACGGCCAAATTTTCCCAAATTTCCCAAGTCTGATAATGTTGACATTTTATGTTTTGCTACGGGGCGCTATAGTGTTCACTTTTCATATGTTCATATTTTTGTGGGTATTTCATATTTTTGTGGGTAATCATTGTGCCCCTTAAGGCCAACGGTGAAAAATTCGTCATATATATAAAATACTTTTTTGCTCATAGTACGCTTAGAATTGAATTCCCAAATTTGGTACAAATCCGATAATGTTGACATTTTATCTATATACTAGGGGGCGCTATAGTGTTCACTTTACATATGTTTATAGTGTGTTATATTCATACTGAGATCACAAATTTCAACCCGATCAGACTAAACATGTGCGAACAGGATCAAATCTTGACATTTAAATTTTTTTTATCCCCGTGCATGAAACCTTTATTTTATCAAATTTTTCACCACTTCTGAATTTTGGGCAAAGTTTGGTGAGTTTTTGAACGTGTTGAACGTGTTAAATTAGTCCCCAAAGAGCAGAAGACAAAGAAATAAAAAACCATCCATCTCCAGCTGGGTCGTGGGGGCAGCACGCTGCCCATTACTCTGTTCCTGATTGTAAACTGTTCATAGGGTGTTGCATGGTTTTTTTGGTTGATGGGAAACCAGAGTACCCGGAGGAAATCCATCCAGACACGGGGAGGAAACATGCAAACTCCACACAGAAAGGCCCAGGCGACCCAGGGATCGAACCCACAACCTTCTTGCTGTGAGGCCTCATGCCGCCCTGGCATGGCGGCATGGTGTGAGGCCACCATGCCACCCTGAAATAAAGATAGAAATAATAATATTCTTAGGGTCATTGGGGCATGACGAGGTCATATGCGCTTGTCATTCGCCGTCACGTCGGACTTGCCCCCGTCCTCCCATTGATTTCAATGCATTTTAGCAGTCACAAATATGGCCCAGGCCTTGGGCGTGGGTTACTGGGACACTGCTGTTCATGCCGGGGACGAGCCAGCTTCTGGCGCTCGAGCCTAATAATAATAATAATACTTTACTCAATTTGCAATATAGCCTACCATGTTTGGCATAAAACAGTTCACTATATTATCCCATTTACCTTACCCCCACTTACCCCCACTTACCCCCATACTGATCTGTCATACTAATCCAGCACACTGCCCTTTGTAAACACAGACGAGCCTTACCACATTGTTGTGCAGCTCTGGCCCAGCCCCACACAGACACTCCTAAAAACCTCACACACACACACACACACACACACACACACACCTCAAAACCCCACACACACACACACACACACACACACACACACACACACACACACACACACACACACACTGGGCTTAAGTTTTGATGATGTAGCACTTTCTTGTCAGCTGAAGCAGCAGGTAAGTCACATAGAGCGAAGAACATCCTCCACACCTGCAGAAAAGGGACATACTGTGCTATTTTGGCTGCACTTTCAGTCCACTCTTGTACCTCAGTACATTCAAGTTAAATCAATGCATTTTCAAATTTTCTGAAATAACATAATTCAGTATTTGTCATTTACCATTAGAATCTTGACGATGACCATGAGGGGAAATTTCAGTATTGCAGCACAAAGAACAGAAAATATATGTGCAATCAATAAATAATTATCTCAGAAACTGTGTTAAATCTAACTCTGTAACAAGAAAAAACTATACTATTATTAAACTACTATTAAACTATACTATATGTGGTAAAATAGTTCTTTATTTCCAAATTCCAGAATTTCCATGAAAACTGTGCTGTACTTAAGGTGGTGCAGTTAAAGATTGTGGCCTTGCATTCACACCTGTGAAATCATACAACCTCTAGTCCTCCTAGTCGTTCAGACATTCAGGTGAGATTATATACTTGAAAACAGTGAAAATACATAACTACAGTTCCCGTGACAGTTATAGGACATAAGTTGTTGGTCAGGAGATTACATAATTGGGAGGATGTGTTCCTGGGTGAAATCATCATGTTCTTGAACTGGAATGACTAACCACATCTTGGCTTTGTTTTTAAAAAGGTTTTGTTTTGTTTGAGTGATGACAAATGCAGTCTTTGCATAGACTGAGGACACACAGATAAAAGATGTGCATGGTAAACATGGTAAATGTGCATTCAAAGTGTCACATGGTAAATTACATCCTGCCCTGTGATTGGCTGGAGAATCACCTGATGTCTTTTGCACTTGGGTCACATACTTTACATTTCTGCAGCTACAACTGAAACTAGTGGTGCAAAGTTATAATTAAAACCACTAAGCTGTACATACATGTGTCAGAATAAATTTGCATCAAGTTTCCATGAATATGCATATTATTCTGTTTCATTTAATAACAAATTATTATAATGTTATATAAGATAATACACACCCTGAGGAAATATGCGTACCACAGTCATCAAATGCAATAGTATCTCTTATATCTGTACAACTCATGATCCAGTTATCGCAGTACATGCCAACATTCCTTTATTAAGTCTAGATTATAGTTTGTAGGGTGTACTACATAGCTCTTTACCTCCACCTGGTCTATTCATCTGGCTATTTTGTTCATTTGTAAATTAAAATAAAAATGCTATCAACATATTTATGAAGTACAGGTGAAAGTACAAGTTTATACCCTCAAGTTTAAGGTAAAATTTAAGTAGCTGTACCTATTTTTGTTCTTGTTATAGTTATATAGTTTTGGTTGTTTTGCCCCAGTTATTGTATTGTATTATATTGTACAATTGTATATTGTAAAATTAACTATTAAGGCCAAAATGAGAGTTTGCATCTGCATCTATAAAACATTTATAGATGCAGCCATTTGTTTTGAGCCATTTTGAACCAGGAAGTGTGCTGTGTGCATGCTCATTGTTCAGCTTTACCATTATGGCAAACAGAAAAGTGACCAATATCCACCTCAAACTATTTTCATATTTTTAAGTCGGTAAGAATCAGGTACAGCACCTTTCAGTGCATGGATGGGTTGAATGTAATCATCATCTACAAGAAACTTCTATATTATTTGTGTGTTAGTATTTTTACCAGTTTTGTGCACCTAACAAAGTAGTACCCTTTAAGCCTGGTGCCCAGGTTTGACTGTGGAGGGTGAGAGAAGAGTGGCAGTGTCCCCAGCTGTGCTCTGTGGCCTGGTGCCATGGGACCCCCTGGGGACTGAGAGGTGCTATCAGTGTACTGCTGCTGCTGGAGGCTTTGAGGTCCTGTTTAAAATACTAACATCATGCAGGCTGTGCTGTGTCACCCAGTCCCTCTCTGCATTCTGTCAGGGCTTTTCTTTTGAGGTTCTGAGCTCCATCTTCAAAAGTGTCATTGGTATTCCAACAGATGTTACTGTATGTACACAGACTCTGCTTAACGGGAACAGCATCAAGAGACTATACATGTGTGTCCACACCGGTGCATTTTCTGTAAACTTTTTTTTTTTTTTTTTCTTGTTTAATTTGTATTTACTGTATCTCTGAATCTGTCTCAATATTATTACTGGCAACCAATACCAATGCACTGAACCAATCATTGCTTCAGTCATGGTAAAATTCATCCATCCAAATGCTGAGGTAATGGATAATTTTCTGTTATAAAGGCATTTTTTATAATGTCGTTCTTTTATCCAGTCTAAAAAGTTATCTTATGAATCCCAAATGGCAAAGCGCATTACTACAATGGGAAAGTTAAGATTATTACTATATTATATATTGCTATATTTCTATGTTTTATTTTTACTTGTGCATATACATTTATATAATTATGCCTTATTTGACACCAGTCTCCTATTTTTGCTACTTATTTTGTCAAAGTCTAAGTTTAATGTCCACTTCATTCCTTTTGTCTGTGTTGAAATTAGTAGCTTTAAATTAGTAGTATATCCACAATAAGAACAATAACACAATAAGAATGGTTAATTATACAGTAAGTGTGAGTTCTATTATATTGAATCTTGTATTTGGAGTGTAGGTCTACACTGGCTGCAACTCCTCCTGTTTTAGCTGAGTGCGCTCGGTGATGAAACTACCACTGAGCTCTTGTATAATTGGTTTTCTCTCTCCTCTCACTCTCTTCTGCAATGCTGCCTGTCGGTCCCTTGGGAGAGACAGGTCCTCCCTCCACCCTCACCCACTCTCACCCACGCACACTCCCACCAAACACCTCACTTCAACAGGCTGCACATGTACACAATGCCCGGGCAAACAAGCAAATCCCTCCACTGGCACGTGAGGATTTCCCAGAGGGCTGTCTTTTTTTGTAAGCTCCATCCTTCAATCTCTGGCACTGGCTTCAAATGCACGTGGCTCATTAGCAGATGATGGATTCAGCAGGTTTGGGCCCTGGGAATGCTTTGAGTTAAGAGAGAATGACACACGTCTTCGAAAACACTTCAAATGGTACTTAATGTGTTTACCGACCTGTCATTGAGTTTATATAAGGACGCTCACTGATGGAAGGAAGAAAGTCTAAGTGCAATCTCAAAACAGTTTTCTGAATGTAGCAAGATGGCGATGGTTTAATGTATAATTCTATCTGACTCATCTTTCCTGCTTTAAAGGAGCATTATGTAACTTTTCTGGTGGAGGATGCAGCACCTGCTTGTCTCCATGCATTGATATGTTATTGCTTGGCATTTAAAGGACCCATATTACACTATTTTCTATTTTCTATCTATGTTATGTTTCCTCATCACAAACATACCTGAAGTTGTTTTTTGTTTCATTCTCACACTTTTGGCAATTTGGACTATTCTAAACTCCATGAAACAGGTGGTGGATCCTGAAGCAGAGAGGTCACGTTGCATTACACCTTTAAATTAAACTTGATAACCTCACCTGCCATTACTCATAATATGTCTGATCAGTATATACACACAAAACCTATCCATACATTTATGTTTCCAGGCTCTATTCCTGCTTTTTCCTTAGATTTTACATTCTGCCTACTCACAAACCCACACGGCTTACTGGGATTGCAGCTCTTTACAGTTACAAGTGCAAAGTTGCAGTACTATTTTGAGCCTTGGAGACAACTTCCAAAAGAGAGCGGTACTTTTCCCCATATGTGCTTTTTTTCTGCGGCTGGGTATGGTTAATTAATGAATGTGACTGGAGTTAAGAGAGGCTTCTGTTTTTGACAAAGACGGCCATAAGAAAGAATCACAGAGCAAATGTTCCCTCTGCTACAGCTGCCTTAAACCTCTGTGTATGAGTTTAAATGTGCGGTACTGTCAGAGGACAAGGGTAAGGATTGGAGGCAGTGCTGCACTAATGAGCTCACCTCCGGGTGCCACTGCGGAACAGCCTGGGTCCTGGGAGAAGAGGGACAGTCAGCACACACCATGAGACAAGGATCTGGGGATTTGTAATACACACAAAATAGTTGCTGTAGTCTGTATGTATAATTGGACATAGCTAAACTGCTAGTGTTCAAAATAGCCTCGTCATTTGGTCTTAAAATGATCGTATTAACCTGCTCTACATGATCTTGCTGTTTTTATTTTGCTATTTTGTAAATCAATCAAATTTGTAAATAAATAATTTGAACTCATCTATAAATTTGCCCCCATAATCTGACTAGAGCCGAATGCGATGGGTGACGTCACACTCTTTTAGTCTTAGTCCACTTCAGTCTATGGTAGAAGTGGCATGGATGGCAGAATCAAAAACTGCAGTATCGGGAAGAACATATACAGTATATTCAGAATATTAATGCTGACAACAGTATTTTCGTACAGTAACTCTTAATTTGGTGAGTTCCATTTCCATCTTGTACTCTGTATTGTAATTCAGCTCAGTGTGAAAGTAATTAACAATACAGTACTCTGATAGGACTCTCTTTGGTATTTGGTATCTAAAGGTATTCTTCCCAACACTATTTCCAATTGAAAAAAAAGTAACATTCCCACAATAGGCCAAACAATATTGATAACATAACGGCATGAGTCACTCTGTTGGCCAGTGAGCTGCTTGGTTAATTCTCTGGCTGCTTTTTTTCTGAATGTAGACAATTATTCTCCTTCTCTTCTCTCTCCTGCTAATGTTAGAATCCCATCACAGAGGCCTAATTATTGAACTGCATAATACAGTATTCATTTTGCATAATGCTATAACATCAACACTAAGCTGCCTTACCTCTTTTTACCCCACAGTCAGTGATGGGGTGAAATGAGGTGCAGCCATATATCTTGCAGAGCAGTTAATGCAGTCTTAGTGTTTTAGAATCTAAAATATAATCAATCATTTTTATTGGTAGCTACCGTAGTGCCTGGTATGGACTTTCAAGGACTGCCTCAAGTGTGGGCTTGTAACTTCTTCAACCCACTGACCAGTGACGTGCGGTGAAGTTCA
>JACN01083345.1:0-11782 GCA_000787155.1 Scartelaos histophorus | reverse complement strand
TTATTTTATTTATTTATTTATTTTTGATATTTTTTTATTTTTGTTTGTTTGTTGCAGTATTATTTTTAGTCAATTTGATTTTTTTTTAAATTTTGTAAACATGCTAAATTGGCCCTCTACCGCAAATGAGTTCACCTTGACCCAAATCTATATAACAATGTTCGACTTAAATTTCTCAGAACCTTGGATTCAAAGAGCAGTCCACATTAAAACATACATTTCCCTCCCAGCTCCTCAGCTCATTACTGATGACCAGGCTGTCTCATTACAGGCTGTAGTGTTGTAATAAAGGACTTCATTAAAGCTCCCAGGTCAAAAGGTGCTCATATTAATAGTATAGTCTAGTCTATAGCAATGTGTTGCATTATAACAAAGAAAAAGGAATTGACTTTGTGATGAAAAATCGGATTCAGAGCTTAATTGCATGTAATATTTCAGCTGCCTTAAAACATTCTTCTGTTCGTTTTTGCATTCTTATTATGAGGGGAAAAATATCTGCAAATATCCAATTTGTACCACTTTAAAAACTGCACCTAAATTATCCAAAATAAATATTAACAAAGGCTTGATTCATAATGGCCCTTTATTACACAAAATTGACTCTTGTGAGCTTTTAGCCATGTAATAATGCTGTTAATTCCTCAAAGTTATGTTTTGCTTCATTCACAGATGCTTGAGTAATACTTTATTATTAGTCTGTCTGCATCTCCAAAGCTCAAAATGCTCTTTTCCGCCTTGTGTTGTCATGAAGCGGAACTTTTCAAGATAATAGCTACTTTTTACTTTTAGTTCAGTAGAGATGGGCAAGTGATGGGCTGAAATGATGAGTTTAAAAACACAGTGGAGTGTGCAGTCGCGTTATGGATAGTGGTCAGCATGTAGCCTGTTAGCCTCTGTGATGTATTTATTAACATTTGAAAAAAAAAAAGCCTTGTTTGAGCGGTCAGATTGGCTCCCACAGGTGAATGCTGTTGTTGTGTCCTTAGGGAAGACACCCACTTTGCCCCCAGTGTCTGCGCACACTGGTGTATGGATGTGTGTGTGTGAATGGGTGAGTGCTTCCTTGATGGAAAGTGCTTTGAGTGCTTCAAGGTGGAAAAGCGCTATATAAAAAGGTGACCATTTACCAAATTTTCTGTATGGGAAACACTGTTGAGGCGGTGATCAGAAAGGATTGTGGGATGTATGGCTTTGCTTGCAACATTCAGACTGCGCTATATGAACAGAATTAGGTTGCTTCACACTCTGTCAGTCAAGTGTACGCTATGAACACCATTTCTTTCGCTCTTTATTGACCTAAAATGGATGCCGATCTGAAAACGGTTTGATTGAGCATGTAACTGCGTCTGTCATCCCTGTCCTATTATGAGCCTCCCACTCAGATCAGCCATGGCCGCACTGTTTATTTAGTTTTCTTTTTCCCATTTGTTCAAACCGCTGACCTGTGTCGAGAAAGAGGCCGTTTGTACGACCTCTGACCCCCGGCTCAGTGGGCACTGCTCAAATCCGTTGTGCTGTGGTAAATTGAATCATTTTGGATCAATATCTGGCATTGAGCAGGCATGGAAATACAAGGTTTGCACTGTTTGAGTAAAACCAGGCCCAGTGCAGAGGAATGAATGCACTATGACTAAGGCTGTATTGTTGGGGTTAAAATAAGAGTATGTTTGGCAACGATATAGGCTGAAATGAGGTTCAGCAATGTCCAGTTTGGAATGTATAGGTCCTCAAGATTGACTTAGATGTGTTAGAATGTTGTTATCTCGTCGGAAACTTACACGGAGGTGTGTTTTGTTGTTTTCTCTGTAGAAATGTGGCCATTCTGTGAAACATTCAAGGCAGAGACATGTCCACGGGGACGATCAGGTGAGATCCTCTAACAGAAATGTTATATATTGCATTGAAAATGATGCTAACTGAACTATACAAACTTGTTCCTGATCACTTGTTGGGACTAGACCTCCACTGGCAAAGGGCTGTGTCTGAAAGTGTATCCAGTCTCTTTAATTAATGCAACTTAAAAGTGATTAGCCGCAAGTCATTTAAAGTACATCTTGCTATTATATCAACAACCTTGGATACAAACCTTTCTTTAAAAAATAAAATTCTACAATTACAGTAATAATGGTGTCCCTATAAGTAACATAATCAGTGAATAATGATTTAAAAGTCAGTAAAAACACGTTAGATCAGTGTATTTATACTAATCAGCAAATTTCTAAAGCCCTCAACATCCAATAGGTTTCTTATTCTTCATCAGAATAGCTCTAAAACTTCAGATCTAAGACACTGCCTATTTACAATAACTAAACATATTTTGGTGTTAACACATGTCAAAGCTAACCTTAACCATGCTTACAGTAAATGATGGACCCTCCACACCCACACTCTCTTCAAAGCCCTGGCCTTGCTGCATGTAGCGGAGAGGCTGAAGATTAGCATATGACATGACAGATTACATTAAGTTCTGTCTGCCTGCTACTTTATGACATTAGCCTCTTAGCCTCCGACAGACACATGCAAATGGCGTCTCAAACCCTCTTATTTAAATGTGCCCATGACACCGCACCTCTCCTCTGATTATTACTCATGTGAGCGACCTGACGCCAGCCCGGGGAGGAGGAGGAGCGGGGGCCATTTTGACTGGGAAAGTGACGGATTGTGCTGGAAAAGGCCAAAGGTATGAGAAGATGAATTGGGGAAATATTTGCTAACAAAAAATGTTCAAGGTGGACTTTAGTTGTCTCCATGGAGATGGCATTGTTCTGTGTTGGATGTTCCACAGTAAGGCATTATGTACTGTATATCTACCTTCATGGAGATGACACCAGGTCAAGTTACAGGTCTGTGGAAAGGTCAAGAATGTATTTTTGAGCCATAAAAAAGCCAGATAAATGTTGTGCTATAACAGTACAGGCTGGGGACAAGAACGTGACTGACCTTCCTTCAGTAAAGTTACGCAATGCACCTTTAAATTCCCTCCCTCTCCACCAAAAACATACCATAGTTGAATTCTCTGATCACTCAAATTGCTCTGTTTGCATTTTTCCTGTTTAGTTGCGTCAGACATAAAAGTTCAGATTTCTCCTGCACAATTTTTACGCCCACAGACCATCTCCAAGCGTTTTCCACACTTCGCTATTCACGGGGAACAGATTCCGTGTTTTCTCTGGCATTGTTTGTTCTTATTGTTGGCAGCAGAGGGAGCTCTGATGCCTAAATGCCCCATTGTAAACAGGTTTATAAAGTATGTGAAATACTGTACTTGTCCCGAGGTGAACAAAGCGTGTTTATAAGGAAACCGAAGCCACTAGAATGTATAATATGTCTTATTTAATAACTTGGTAATCTTTCACTAATAGATATCATTGTTAAAAAAGAATGCAAACTATTCAGAAGCAGCTGCCAGGGACACTTTTATGCTCGTCCAATCAGACAAGTTGTTGAATGAGAACCATTTGGAAACAACTCCCTCATCAGGTAGAGGAGGAGGACCTAGCGTGGCCTTATTCGTCTCCAAATAGATCAGAGATGTCTCGATGGCAAGTGGGAGAAAACATCGCTATTTAACCATTGTCCTAGGGTGTTAACACCAGACCAAACAACCGTGAAATCCTTAATTCACTTTCATCCATTTTCTCTAATTGTGTGACATTCTTTCATCAAGTATGGGAAATAAACTGTCTGAGTGAGGGAAACTTAAACAAGACGCATTTTGGGAAATTATGGGAAAAATAGGTAGAGGACCTTTACGTGGACTTAACCCCTCACTAAAATGTCTGAATGTAGTTTTGATTTCTGTCTGATCTAATGTAAATATGAGTTTAAAGTTCTAAAAAGTTTAGGTGGAAATGTATATAAAAGTCCTGGTCAATCATCACTTTTAATGTGCACTGTAATAATAACGATGGTAACTTATGATTAATGTCATACTGTGAAACATGCCGGGTAAAGTACACTGTAAACCCGAACACTCAAATTAATCAAAAATAATGATTTCCATTTAATTAAAAAAATGTTAAGTGCTCTGCTTAATAATAATTAAAATTTTTTACATGCATCTATCAGATTTTGTAGGCATTATTAATTATTTCATGCAGCTATCAGATTTTGTAGGCATTAAATTAATTATTTTAATTATTTTTAGCCTTAATGTTTTGATTAAGTGTTACTATTTTTTGTTTTATTTTTAATTTATTTAAATTTTTTTTCTTTCTTTCCAAATAATTTTGTGAAATTATTATTATTATTTTTAATTAACTACTAAATGCAATTAAACATTTTGTGTGACACTTAGTTATATTTTTAAATTTACAGAAATTACAGAGACTATAAACTTAAAAAAAGTTAGGCAACTGTTAAGCTCAATTTTTTTAATTACTACTTAATTGTTCGGGTTTGCAGTGTAATAACATCTCCATGGAGACAAGCTGGTGGCGAACCCTCCAAAACAAAAAATACAAAGTGAACCTTTAAAGCAAATGTATGAAAAAGTCTCAGCTCTTCAGAAAGTTACACACAGTACTTTTAAAGTGGCATATAAATCCAGATAAAACCATTTAACTTTACTTAATTGGAGTATTGATTCCACATGTTGCTCCTAAAATGATCACAGTTTTATATTTTCTGTACATATGATTTTATTGCGACTCCTGACGGATTCATCTCAACATCCTGAATCCTAATTTACGCTGCACTAATTTCCTCAGCGCTGGTTTGCTGGTTTGCATACATCCTTGTCCGCGGCCCTCGTGAGCTCTGGGCCGGTGGATACTCCTTCTCTCCAATTATTCCCAGTGTCACCGGCAGGCCCCCCGCACCACTCCAGTGTCTTGTCTGCGCACGGCGGTCTTTAATCTTAATTATAAAGCTATCATTACTGCGTGAACCCGGGGCTGCCGAGAGGGGGGCCCGGGGCTCATCTGCTCTGCATCAATCACACCAACTTCTCCTGCAATCAGGCCACTCTCCGGCTCTCCCTAAACGCGCTCTCCTAATTAGAACTCGTCTCTGTAATGAAAGGAAAAAATATATTAGAAGATTTGAAACGTAACCTTGAACATTTGACCTGACAAAGAATATGGGCTGGTTTAATACACTGTGATGGAAGTAGTAAAATAGGTTAGTCCTGATGATAGGAACTTATACTCAAGATGGGATGGGTACTGCAGGTTGTCTTGGTGGTAGTGATACTTTTCAGGTGATATCATCAAAATTCCCATGGGGGTGCGATGCTAACTAAAGGCACTGCTCTGTCTGAACCTTTGTTTCTCAAGTTAATCATTAATCTGAGCTTTGTTTTAACACAATCTGACTAGAAAGAACTACAACATTTTGATTTTGTTCTTTTAAGCAAGTATCTCAGGTAACATTACACTCATAAGATAGCATTAGCTTATCGTTTTTTCATTTCGTCACACCTTTTTTGTAAATATCAAATACCTAAATGTGTCCATGAGCACTAGTGTTAGAGCAAATGTGAAAACGTGTTGAATAAATCAATTTTTTTCATTTTATTGTTTTTAGTTTTCAGATGTAGGTGTTTAAACTTTTGTGCATTGTCACCGTGATCACTACCGAACACCCCCACGTGATGTCACAACAAACCGTCGACTGAAATGATGGTTTTTACTTAGAAGATTGAATAAGACAGTCGGTAATTACTAATTAAGTCAGCTTAGTATTGAATTAGATGGTCCACAGTCTGATGGAGATGTTATTGCATATCTTTCAGTAACATTTCCGTGGAGATACACAAGAGTCATATATTTGAATTAGGCCAAAATATCCAAAACTCTTTGATTTTACTACTCGCGCTTCTCAGCCAATCACAGCCTCTTACATTCACCTCTCAACCAATCATGCTTCTTTCATTCTGTCATTTCAGCGACAGGCCACGCCCCTCGTCTGCCCCGCCTTCACGGCAGCAGAACCATCAGCCTCCTTCGACCTCCTTCACCACCACCAGGGCCTAAGCCTCAGGTCAGATTTTGTATCATAACGCACCAAACTTTATCTATTTAATAAACTGCTCAAATCATGGCCCCTCACTCGTTTGACTGCAAGAATGTTTTGAGTATCAGTCACAGTAAATATGTGTCTCACTGCACTCAGCCCTTTGTTTTGACATTTTGATCAATCAAATAAAACCCGCTCTTATAAATTAGACCAACTAGGCCCAGCTGGAGACAAGGCAATGCATGTAATTAGAACACACTGGTATTATTAATGACAAATTATTTAACCTTCCTGTGCAACACTGTGGATCTCCTTTGCTACAAAAGTTGCTCGACTGAATTTAGAGAATAACGTATGTAAACTTTTCCCTTTTTTTTTTTGCACAATAGGCACTCTACCTTTTTAAAGAGGGATTTATTATGCATCGCTAACATGCCATAACGTTGTTCCCTCATCCAATACATGCCTGGAGTCATTTTTAGGTGTTAGATGTAAGATTCTGTGCAACGCTTGGCCCACAAGCCTACGTCACCCATGCTCCTACGTGAAAATTCTCCATAAACATACAAAACGATAAACTACAACTTCACAAACCTGATGCAATGTGCAGTAGTTTTGTTTCCAGAATGTTCGCAGATGGTGTTGGGACAGTGCTTTGAAGGGAGAGAAAAAAAAGGGAGGGTAGATTCAGATCAAGCATAAAAGACAAAGGTGACACTTATAAAACATGTTAATCCATTGTTTTCGGTGAATATAGCTTTTTCCAAACAATATACCGTATTTTTGGGGCTATAAAGTGCACTGGATTATAAGGCGCAGTATCAAATAATATGTCAGTTGTGTCATTGTCCACACATAAGGAGCATCGGATTATAAGGCGCAATAAGAGAAACAAAACGCGTGTCGGATAAATCGAACTTTATTCAGGTCATTTACAATAACTCTCAGTTGTAGCTAACACAAAAATACAAGTTTAACAGTTGGTGATTTGGGCATCAAACATGCCCGGATCCCTCTCAACATTGTTCAGTTTTAACACAAAAATACAAAACCTGAAATCTGCATGGTGCATGTCTCTTAACAGGTGCATTTTGGGTCCTTGTACAGCACACGGCAGAACTACCGGTATGTTGCACAGTCGCCCTATATGTGGCCAACATATTACTCCTCCTGACTCGCCCACTAATACCTTATTAGACTAATGTGGACAACATCAAATCGGTTGGAGGTTAAACACAACCAAAGGTCACACATAAGGCCACTGGATTATAAGGCCACTGTTGATTTTTGATGCACCTTATAGTCTGAAAAATACGGTAATAAAAGTAACATGGTGATCTAAATATATGTGTTAGCAGTTAATACGTCATAGATGTAAAATAACCCTCTTTAATATCACTATTTCTAAAACAATAAAACCATTCAAATCAAATAAGAGCAGATAGTAACATAGCATAAAACAGATAATAAAATATGTAAATTGGTTCAAATGAAATGAAAGATCTCACGACTCACACAGTGTTAAATAATCTTGGAAAAACAACGAAAAAGTGCATTCAAACTGACTGGTAGTGTAGATTTTATTTTATTGTTTCATCCTGTTTGAATGTAGCATCACTTTATTTGGTATTGAGCTGCATTTTTGTAAAGTGCTTTGTCTGACTAGTTCTAAAGGGGGCAATTAGGCCTTCTAATAGAATATGGATTTTCTTATGACCAAACCTCGCACTTTGCACCGGTGTTTTCAGCGTACCGTAGACATTTGGAAATAAGTTTAGCGTTACAGTACTTTTGTGTCTCTTAATTGTTCTAATGTCTGATCCAAAATGGCAGCTGCCTTCGCGGTGCAGAGCCTGTGTTTTTGGCTGCTGTCGTCATCACATTTGAGCGCCACCGCTAACAGCACGAGCCTGGATCTCACACCTCTCCCGAACAATGAACTCCTCTCATTCCGCTCTTTACACACTTTATTAACAAGAGGGAACAAACTGTGAGCGCTCCACTTTCTACCTTGATCCGCGTCGTTTTAGATTTACACTTCTAAACAGCACTTAGGACTTTTCGCAAGCTTGCTGATTTCTTCTTGTTCGTTTTGAAAGTTTACAGAAGACACGTGCAACCTTGAGTGTGGAGTTCTGTTGTAACAAGGTGGTATACCAAGGTTTGTGAGCGGAAACAAACTGTGAACGCGTCAAGCTCGACCTGATGTGCGGCGTTTTAGACAGACACTAAACAGTACTTAAGGGTTTTTGCTAGACGCCTGATTTTTCTGTTCATTTTGAATATTTTCAGTTATATTGTTACAAGGTGCTATACCAAGATTTTGCATTTTTTATTTAACAGTGAAATTTGAACAGAAAAAGACAATTGGATGCTTCCTTTAGACGCCTGATTTTTCTGTTCATTTTGAAAATTTACAGTTATATTGTTATGAAGTGCCATACCAAGATTTTGCAAGATCACAAATAATTCTGCGAACAATTTTTGCTTTTTTTAAATTTAACAGTGAAATTTGAACAGACAGTTGGATACTTCCTTGAATTTGTATTTGAATTTCTTGTTGTTTTAATTGGATGAGTTATAATGTAAAATGTTTTTTCTCAGAAGGACCAGTACTAAATATATAAGATTTTCTTAGGGATGATGAAGTGGGGAAGTGCCAGTAACAATAGAAATAGACCAATAATCGGTCGGGCGATCTTTTTACTTTTTGGCGTATGTGCCGTCAGGCTTAAATCTCCAGCAGAGGCCGATATTTTGTTTTTGTGGCAAAGTATTAAATTAGGCCCAAAAATATTGGCAGAGCTTATGGGCCTTCTTTGTATTCGAAACAAGTATTACTGTGAAAAAAACATATCGACCAATCTCTAAGCCAAAATTAGAAAATGGCAAGATTACTTTTGCTTACTTTTTTATGGTAGAATTTGCAATATATTTTCTGAGTAAAACAAAAGGGCATAGAGGCTATAAAACACAATACCCACTTTCTAAAGATATTTCATATTTTTCTTCTGGGGGCCATTATTGGATAGCTTGGTGCTTTGAGGCCCTTACGTAAAATATACATTTTGATTATTTAGCTTTTTTACAATTATTTTTTAATTTAACTTTTGTCTGTATTTATGGAAAATAATTTCCCCATGAGGACAATAAAGTCTAAACAAGGCAGCAGGAGATGTTTGCCATAAAAGAAAATGTTTTTAAATGTTTTCTATATGGAAAACAGCAAGATTTTAAGTATCAGTCTTCAACTTTTGGGCATTTTACTGCTTCTGTCTCTACTCTGAACATATCTGACTTTGGAAAATACAAAATTCTCCCCCAAATTATTCTTAAAAATATCTAATAATCTCAAAAGGTTTAAACTCCTTTGCAAACTTTCTGTTTTCGCTCATCAAACGATGGGCAGATTTGACATTTATGCTAACGCTAACCTGGATCCTCCATCATCACCAAGATTAAACCGGATGAAATAATTAACAGATTCTTGCTTTTCATTTGAGTCACACAGGTCCTGCACAAGCCACTTTCTACACTCCAAACTAAATCACAGCTGCCATTCAAAACGTATAGCAAGGATTATGTGGAGGTCAAAGTTAAATCTCCAAAATTCCTTTTATGGGCGTCTGGTTGAAAGCCCCGACTGTTTCTTTAATACGATAAAACTTCTCATTGGTTTTAAAATATGCAAAGAAGAACACGCTAACATTAACCACACTCTACATTATTTATCCTCCTGAAAAGTGTTTTATCAGCACTAGACCGGGACTTTTAAATATTCAAATGAACGCTGAGCTGAAAAATCTACTGAGAAGCAGAGAATAAAGAGGGCGTTTTACATTCCATAGAAAAATTAAGCTGGAAATGTTTGAGTAAAAATAGTTTTGGGCGATCAGTGAACAGCCCAGAGGCTCCATAATCAATATTGTCTTTCATATGAAGCGCAGATACTTTTAAAAGTGATGATTGTTCGACTTAGTTTGGATTAAAAGTGTTCAGTATGAAAATTGTGCTTTAATGTAATCTGTTGCAATAGCAGTGACTTTATTTCCATACTGCATTTTATAGGGAAAATGTGGCCTATAAGATTGTATGAAATTTTAAAACCCCTGGATGTAAAACCAGACCGATACAACTTTTACTTACCATAAAGGGAAATCTATTTTTTCTACAGATCACCACTCCCTTTGTTGTACCTCAAGTCACATTTAAACAGTACTGTTGAGTCAAATTTGTTTATTCACCCCAAATTTCTCAATGATTCTGCAGAAATCTGTGATGGTTTTCAGTTCCCTGTTATTTTTTTCCCTTCCTTTTTCTGTTGTTTTTATACAGACTGGGCATGCTTCTCCCTGATTGGCTAATCCACCTGTCAGTCACACCCATCTGAACCTGGGGAGATTCAATGTGACCAGACTTGGAAATTTGTATGTTCAATCCCAAGCAAATTGCATCAGACATGGTTGACAAATAGTCCCGCATAAACAGAAAAACACATTTTTGTTCCACAATACGGCATCTTATCTTAATTTTTTTTCAGTTTTCATTGCTTGAAAAACGTTCTTAGGGTTAACGGGCTGACTTCTCCACACATCTGACCTGTAACCTGCTGGCGTCACCCACTCGCCTCTGTAGCAATAACCCCATATCCCCATATAAGGCCCACACGTCTCCTGCACTCACATCACATCTACAGTCTTTTTCACTTGAAGTCGCTTCATGTTTTGCCTGTGCACACTTTATTTACACAGCGGGAGGCAAAAGCTTTTACTGCCGTTTACTTTGGCTGTGTTTCAGTAGATTTACTTAAACCCCAAATACTGTTCTGTCCTTTTAGCGCTCTCCTCATCTCTCCTCGGCACGTCTTTATTGCCACAGACGCCTGCTAGAATGTGGCGGCTAATTTGTGCCTTGGCGTTCTGATATCCTGTCATCTCCTCGTTTGTCCCGAGCACTCCTAATCTGAGATAATCCCGCCCCAATCCTTTGATTGTGAGTTTGGACGCGCTCCATCTAAAGAGATGCTTCAAATGGGCTCCGTGGCACTTGGTCTGGAGTCACTTATCTTGCTGTTATGTAATGTATAATGGTAATGGGTGTGATTGTTTTAAAGGGGCGCTACCTCATTTTTACTCTCTTAAAAACGTGAGAAATGTAACTATGTTTAAACCAGTGTAGTGGTCCAAATATCGGTGGATGCCATGTCAGGTGCCTCTTGGTATAACTTTTTGTACATAGGATCTTCTACCTGCCATAGATATGTTATTGCTTTGACAGGAATATTCCACATTATGCATTTTATTTGAATGCAGTTATTTTTAATGCTCAATACAATGAAAATCTTGCTCCTTCACAGAACTGACCTGTAACCTGACTTGGTGGCATCACCTGCTTATCTCCATAAAGATGGATAACTTTAATGCTATAATGTGGAACATCTCCAGGGAGAAAAGTCGCAGACCCTCCATCAAATGTTTTTAATACACATGGGTGGCAGCTAAAATAAGTATTGTTAAAATGCAATGTAATATAACACCTTAGTGATTCTAGTCATTATTTGAAATAATTATGAATAATAATTGTGAATACCTTTTTGGACATTTCATGGCAAACTATAATGTTACTAGTGAGACAGAACTGCCCACCATTTTAGGAATATGACATCATCATTTTAGAATCTGAAACCACTAATGTTGCCCCCTAGAGTCCGGGCTTCTTGTAAACCTTTACTCAAATTCACCCTTTCCGCTCGAACCATCCATCATTGTCCTTGTTCCTGAATAAAGGTAGAACCGTGTCAAAATCCCTTTGTAGTTTTTGTCTG
>JACN01153517.1:0-17733 GCA_000787155.1 Scartelaos histophorus | reverse complement strand
AGGGTGAGGAGAACAGAGGATGTGCTGTGTTGTATTTGCTTGTCCTTTTTGTGCTGTAATTAGACAGGTCTGAGTGTGGACGGCATAGCAAGTAGAGACATGAACGAAGAGAGAGAGAGAGAAAACATCATAGAAAAAATGATTAGCTCCAAATAATGTTACAATACTTAAAGGGGCACTGTGTAACTTTTTGGTTGAGTGACATTAAACAGCATTAAACACCTTATTTATCAATTATAGTTGTTTTATAGCTCAAAAATACCTAGACAAAGAGGCATTCTGTCTGTGAGAAGTGAAAGCGTTGCCTCTCCACAGATCTGACCTGTAACTTGGTCTGGTTTGGTCTCCATTGAGATAGAAAGGTTTGATACCATACTGTGAAGTTAGATAATGCACCATTAAAATGAGAACCTTTTTTTTATATAATTAATTACCACTAGTAAGAACCATGGCTGTCCAAAAAACCCCAAAGCAAAACAAAAAAAAACTCAGCCTCAATCATTAAATTCTATTGTATAAGAAATCCAATTTTGTTTTCCTTAATAAAAAATAATAATAATTTGACAACTACCTCTCAACCATAAATGTATCAAATATAACTCAAATGTGCCTTTTAAAGCCTCTGCTTCTATCCCATCATATTAAAGCTAAGCACCACCGTTAATAGAATGGAGTTTCACATGACTTTGCTCAGTAACACTATTCCCTGTAGTGCTTTTACACAAGGACAGTGGTCCAATTAGAAAGCCTAATCAAGCCATTCCCACAATCCACCTGGAATGCACACACCAGCAGCTCGCTCGCAACGACATGTCTGCCATTCATGATCCCTTTTATGGATTACATCTAATTTGGGATTACTACAAACTCATGGGTACATTCTAATAGCTGACATGCAAACTGAAAGAGTACAACTATATTATACTGTCATTCTCCAGCAGCTCCTGTTTCTCTGCTCAAAGTATAACTGTATAACAACTCACACTTATGTAACAGACAGAAATATGTCCTGTCAGTCATTTATCATCTTTGCACTGTTTCTCCTTGTGTGTGTATATTACTTTTTTTGTATATTACTTTGAAAAAGTTATTATAGTTGTTAGTTACTTACTTCTCCCAAAAAGTAACTCAGTTAGTACCCGAGTCATTCCACTATAAAAGTAAATAGTTACCAGGAAAAGTTTTCCTTTTTTTTGTTTTTTTTTTTTGTTAGGGCCCCAGCCTGATGACGTTATCACACAGCACTGTGTGTTTACATGTTGCACAGCAGAGCAAACGCTTTCCAGTCCAGCGGCAGAAATATCTATTAAATAGTGAAGCAGATATGAGTCCTGCTGTGATCCGTGTTCCTCTCTGAATTTATCGATGTAATAGCAGCGAGGAGGAGTGAGAAGCGCCGAAGAGGAGGCTGCAAAACTTTTGTCACTGTCCACAGTCCTTAATGAAAGTAAGTGTGGATTAACTGTGTGTTTTAGAGTCGGATGACAGCTTCAGTGAGGAGTTTCAGTAACAAACAGTAACAATCTCCTGGTAACTGTAACGGTGTTATAACATTTTTCAGTAACGGGTAATCTAACGCCGTTAGTAATGTTTATTTTAAAGCCGTTAATCCTACCACTGCATATAAGAGAAGAGGACGGTAGCTCAAGAGGGACACAAAGGTGACCTGATGTTGGACTGGGAGAGATATTGAAGCTTGTTAAAATACTATAATTACAAGATGTCAGAGGTTTTAATGGATGCACCAAAGTGCTCAGAGGAAGAAGAGATGAGAGGAGCACAGGCACGAGGACGATGGTGAGAATGAGGGAGAGACATGAGGTATAAGTTGGTATCTGTGATTGCCAAGAAAAATAAAAAAATAAATAATAAAATAGGCATTATCTTTTAATAGGAAAAGGTGCTCAAAAATCTATAAGGAAATTTGGTGTTGAGAAAGGGTCCGTCATAAAAACTAAAATAAAAGTTTTATAAACGGTGAAAAGTTCTTTGACCGTAGAATATCCCCCTCTTACAATTTTATTTATTTTATTTATTTTAACAACTTGTGCCAAGTATTATAAGCAATATTATAAGCTGTCCATAGCGGATTGGGCTAAGTATGTCAGGAAGCTTATATCCTGTATGCATTAAATATACAGCTCTTATAGGCCTCTAGTATCTATGCCAGATGCTTTCCTTTGACCAAAGCAACGACAAACCAAAACATATTTGCTCAACACACACTGTATTGAACATATGAACATATCTATCTCCAGAGTTACAAGTTACAGGGCAGAGCTATGGAGAGGCTACACCTTCACAGTAAGATTGTATGATTTGAGCAATATAAAGTGTCACTGAATGCAAAATATACTTTATACGTGTATCAACCTACTGTGGAACTTTTGGAGCACATCTCCATGGAGATTTTACTGGTATCTTCAACTGAAAAGTTACATATTGCACCTTTACCTCAGAATTAATGGAGAATGTCTAAAATTGTCATTGCTAAAATGTCACTGAGATTTGACTATTGAATTAACAGTGAGAAGTCAATCTGTTTTCAAAGCCCCAGACTAAGTGCCTTTGCTGTGCAGCTCTGACCACAAACAAAGTGATGTGCAGGTTTGGTGTGTGGCTCACAGGAGCAGACACACTGCACCACGGCTCTGAGGAGACACCAGCCCATGGAAATAGACTTAAAAAGGTCAATGCTTAGCGCCGCATTGACACAACTAAGTGTCGTGTCCTTGTAGAACATAGCAGCAATAGAGAAGAGAGTATTAAAGACCGCACTGCATTGTGGGAAAGAATACACAATGGCCCAAACTTCAGCTGAGGCTATAGGGCTCGCACCAAATTCTGCTTTGCCACACCCACTACTGCTGTACTAATACCACTTCAACCATGTCTTTTTTCATGCACTACTTGAACTACTAATCCAGCATTAACTACTACTACTTCTACTTCTACTGTATTTTGCTTTTAATGAAGCCCAAAGATTTATATGCAGTCTTGATGGCCTTTTGACTCTTTGTCTGCCTTATGTCCTCAATTCTGTGAGTTCCACCGCTGCAGAGGTGGAATTCTGTGTTCATCAATAGGAGATAAATGCCACTGTCCAAATATGAACGGGACGGCATTGAACCATCAACTTCCCCCCCGAGGATAGAAAAAGAGAGAGAGAGAGAGAGAGAGCGGAGGCCCAAAGAAATATGAGGCCCTCGCACAGAGCACTGCACTAAAACACTCTGAGATTAAATGTCTCATCCACAAACATTATGGACTGAGATAGAGCCAATAAAAATGAACTATAGCTGATACGTCTTCTCCATAGGCTACAACTGCACGACTGGGACTATTACTCAACATATACTTCTGTGTGTGCTGACTCTGTATGAATAGGATTTCACGACAGCATCAAATAAGTTAGACAGTCACACTCTGTCATAACAGCACTTTAATTAGCCTTAATTAAGCATGAACAAAGACTACTTCATATTGGTAATAGTTTATTAAGAAATATCTCATAATGCCTAAATTAGGTACCGTAGTTAAATTTGCACATCATGAGAATGCTCTGAAATATGGATTTAATTTTATATTTTCTATGGAATCATGCAGGTGACAAGTTAAAGTCTTAAAAAAGAGATTAAAAAAAAAGACTGCAAATAAGAATGTACGTTCAAATGAAAGTTGCAGTTTATTTGCAAAACAATGAGAAAAAAAACCTATATGATTTAGGTGGTAGCTTCCCATAGGAAATGCACCTGGAATGAAGTATTGATTGTTTTATACACAGGAAATTAGTTTTGGTTTCTTAAACAGCCTAAAGACATGTGCAGGATCTGAGGATTATTATCCAATACTAAAAATAATCTTTCATTTTTACATTCATTTTTGCCATAACTGTTGAAGTATTAGCAGTAAAACAGTCATGTACTTTCCGTGTATTACTATAAAATGCAATACAAATATTGTTGATTGTGTGTTGGCTATGTTCCAACCTAGTTTTTAGGTTTTCGTTGTTTGTTTTTATTGTGTTACAGAATGTTAATTTTAAACATCCTTTTTATTTTATCAGCTATATTGTGCAATTAAAAGCATTGCAAATGGCCCTATGTGGTTAACTGTATAGTCCGTTCACATTTTATGTGACTTTTACAGTCTGATTTTATTCCTCACGCATTATTAAAATATTGTGTGAATATTAGCAAGCTCATCCAAAATACAAAAAGTTCTTTTCATATTACCCTCCCCTACAATACAGCATCTTTTCTCTTTCATAATATATATTTATAGACCTTAAACCTTCCATTTCAACAGCAAGGCCCCATCAAAAATGGTACAAATCAAGATAGCGTTGGCTTTGTATTTTGGTCTGAAACATCATCAGTGCCCTGACCTCATAACACTATCAGAGATTAAATTCCAATAGAAAAAAAGCAGTGGACACAGCGGGCTGCTGTAGTGAGCCACAGAGACACTGTGTAGGATGAGTTCATGTGGAGCAGATCAACACTTGAGGGTTAAGTCCAGACCTCAGTGGAGCTGTTTGTGATCGTGCAGCACGAGCAAAGGATCATGGGAGATCACTGTCAAACAACAACTCCAGCCCAATAGTCCACCACACACACACACACGCACGCACGCATGCACGCACACCTACACGCACACATTTCAAGGTGAACTTTCTGTTGTAGATTTTGATGGACAATTGTTTTGCCTGGAATATGTATGACAATATATGTGTCTATTACCATGGAGACAATCAGGTGACAGCAGGTGAGATCTATGGAGAGGCTGCCTGGCGCTTAGATAGAATGCAGTTGTTTTTTTGTTTTTTTTTTAACAAAATGAAATGCTAATGAACTGCAGAACTCTCTTTGAGGGTTGAATATTGACTATTGATCACAGGCTCCTGAAAATGCGTGGTTTAAATTAATATTGTGTTTTGTTGTTTTTTTTATTGTTTTTTAGACTATTGTACAACTTTTTTGGTGGTGTTTAGAAGGGAGGGTTCCATAGTGCACCTTTAATAAAAGAAAGTATAAGAATTTGTTAAATCGCAAAACATTTTCCATTCTAATTCAAACACCATCAACTAGGTAAAAGCAGTAGCAGTTCAGAGCACTGGTTGGTAAGTTCCATCCTGACATCATTTTCCTTGTTTTTTTTTTGTGAGTCTGTTGGGTCCACATTTGGAAGATATTTTTTTGGGGTAGTTGGTAATTTTCCTGCTCTAAATGGACCAGTCTCTTCCACTAAAAGCCATTGCTGGGCCTTTTGAGAGCTGCCTTCACTCCACTCTCACTCCACTCTCACACAGAGAGGCCGACTTAAGTCAAAGGGGTGTGCTCTGCCGGAATCTGCTGTCCCTGGGCCCCTCCCGAGAGCCACACTAACCAGGGCGAGTGTGTGTGTGTGCATGCGTGTGTGCTTGCGCCCTCTTCTCCTGCATTTTTAAAAGATGTCTTCTCACGAGTCTGAAGGACGTCTGAAAAGAAAAACATCCACTGGTTTACTGGACCACACTTACAGAGCAGAACTGAGCTGGTTTCTTGTCTATTTACAATCCACTGAACTAAATTACCATATAATACGTATAATGTACCATATAAAAGTAGTAAAATACTTACAACTACTGCATGTACTACTACAATAACAGCTTAACAGTAGGTTGTTTAAGGTATCACCAAATTGTAGTATCCAAAGTAAATTAACATATTAAGTTAACTTGAATACAGTAGTAGTAGTAGTAGTAGTAGTAGTAGTAGTAGTAGTAGTAGTAGTAGTAGTAGTAGTAGTAGAACATTTCCTTCTTTTGTTTCTCGGTTTAAACACTTGTAAGATCTGGTATTTCAGACCAATTAATAGTAGTAGTAGAACATTTCCTTCTTTTGTTTCTCGGTTTAAACACTTGTAAGATCTGGTATTTCAGACCAATTAATAATGAGTTAGTTTGCATGTTCCCTCCGATGAATTCATTAAAACCAAAATGTTGTAGTTTGTTGCCTTGGAGACGGTCCAGCCTGTCAGTGCAGTCTGATATTCCCTTTTCAAAGATACTTTCAGATGTAACAGTTTTTCCTCTGGAGGGGGGGAGCCGCTCGTACATTTGTTACTTGATAAAAGTCGATGCTCAGGTAAATGTTGATGAATGTGGACGACAGGCCGGTGCACTGGGACCTGTGTGCGTTTATGTTTCTGTGTATTTGTCTTTTTGTATAACGCACAACTTAAACTGCCTCCACTGATCACAGATGACAAGCCGATGATACACCTGCCATGTACCACAAAACAACTACAAAGCACTTCAAACGTGTACTCGGACTCATAAAGTCGTATACAATTACTCAGACCAAACATCGCATATCAGTATTAGTAGAAAAAAATCTATATTGGAAAATGTATGTATGTATTTATAAAGGTGTAAAAAAAAAATGAAGTTGTTCAAAGTTAGAATGCAGAAATGTCAAACTTTGCTGTGTTTTGAAAATGGAGCGTTAGCATTATCACAACCTTTGGTACGTCTAGTGTCACTTTATTTCCTTTTATCAGGGATGTGACGGCGGCTTTTGGACAGCCTGTAAACGGAGGCTGGATGTGAGAGGAGGAGAGGCTGAGGGGAGGAGAGGGGGATGACATAAGAGAGGAACAGCACCAGAACCACGCTCACTACTTCAAAGTACTTCATGTCTTTACTCAAGGGAGACACACTGATCTATACCTGATTATTGAGATGGGAATATCTGATACTTGTTTTCTGGCCATTTTTGATATAGGTCACATCTGTGGAGACGAGCTTCAGCTACTTCCAAGCACATCCACTATTACTGCTTCTACTACTAATTACTACTATTACTTTTACTACTACTACTACTACTACTACTGCTACTACTACTACTCCCACTACAACTACTACTACTACTACTACCACTGTGCCTTATGTCTGCTTAATTAACTGTATGTAAAGCACTTTGTAACTCTAAAGGCAAATACTGTATAAAAAGTTGATATACCACTACTACTACTACTACTACTACTACTACTACTACTACTACTACTACTACTACTACTAATACTAATACTAATACTGCTGCATTTCTACTACTAGTAAAACTACTACAATGACTCCTACAATGACTACTAGCCCCACTACTACTATAATAACTGCTAGTGCCAATACTGCTACTACTATTACTACTATTACTACTTCTAACTGGAAACTATTAGTAATATTTTTACTACTACTGCTAACCACTACTACTGTTTACTACTACTACTACTACTACTACTACTACTACTACTACTACTACTACTACTACTACTACTACTAATACTAATACTAATACTAATACTAATACTGCTGCATTTCTACTACTAGTAAAACTACTACAATTACTCCTACAATGACTACTAGCCCCACTACTACTATAATAACTGCTAGGGCCAATACTACTACTGCTACCACTATTACTACTATTACTACTTCTAACTGGAAACTATTAGTAATATTTTTACTACTACTGCTAACCACTACTACTGTTTTTACTACTACTATTACTACATTGATCCCTACTACAACTACCAGGCCTATTACTACTACAATGACAGCTACAGCAACTACTACTTCTACTACTACGATAACTACTTGCAAATTATTAGTACTATTTTTACTATTACTACAGTGATTGCTACAATGACTACCAAGCCTAGTACAACTACTACAGTGACTCCTACAATGCCTATTAAGACTACTACTACTACTACAGTGACTGCTATGACTACTATCACTTTAACTACTATAACTACTTCTAACTGCAAATTACTACTATTTTTACTACTACTACTACAATGATTACTACAATGACCACCAAGCCTATTACTACAATGACTGCTACAACAACAACTACTACTACTGCTGCTATTACTACTATAACTACTTCTACCTACAAACTATTAGTACTATTTTTACTACTACGCCTCTCTAGTACTACTACTACTACATTGATTGCTACAATGACTACCAAGCTACTACTGCAATAACTATTATGATTACTGTACTACTACTACTACTACAGCTACTTCTACTTAACTGTCAACTACTACTAAAACTACTACTAAATGTATAGACTATTTCTACTAACTGCTTACCATTAATTCTATTACTACTACTTATTGAGTCGTCACACACTAAATATTCTGACATTTACAAACGTGTTGAGTAAGCGTCCACACACTGTATACTGTATAATGTGATATTAGTATTTGCCAGTGGCCCAGCAGCTAATGGGGGGTGTCATTTATCCCCAAGGTCAAACAGATTCTGTATAATTGCGGCACTATAAATAAGACCTGATAGAATTCATAAATGTTATTAAGAATTCCCTTCACAATAAAAGCAGCCAGCTCCCTCCCACCTGTGCATATTTGAAAATCACAAGTTACTAATACCTGCACTTACTTTGCGTTGCCCTTTGCTTCTCTCCGCGTACTTTCTCCTCCGATGCAGTTTAAACTCAGAATGTGATATAGTGGTCCATTTGAAATTCTCTGAGTCTACGAGATGAGTTTGGCCTTGTGCATAACCCCAAACTATCTGTCATCATTATCGACAAGAGCAGTTTTCACATTCTACAGTATGCTCAAATTGTCTCTCAAATCCTATGGTATATATTCAAAAAAGTTCAGACAGAAGCACTTATTGTATGATTATATCTATTCGAAACTAGCATTGAAATAGTGGTCCATAACAAGTAGTTTACATGAGCTCAAGGGTGTCCAGATTTGAGCAGTCCAGAACTCTTCGCTTGTACAATCTGTGCATATGTCGGTTTGTTTTTTTCTTACTTTCTAAAGGTAGCTTGCATAATATATTATTTTAGCCCATTCATTGTTCAGTCCAGTCACATTGCATAGTGCAGCCTGCGTGTTCGCCATGTGGTCACTTTTTAACGATAGGCCTGACTGAATGTTGCCAGTTTATGTAAGAAGTGATTGTGCAAGATGTACCCAGCCCCATGCCAAAAGTATTGATACTTTTCTATATATATATGTGTGTGTGTGTGTGTGTGTGTGTGTGTGTGTGTGTGTGTCTATTGGCAGAATGTTCAGCAGTTACCATGGTGACACAATGCACACATTAGCAAACACAGACAAAACAGATTTATGATGTCAGAAAAATCAAGAGAAAATACTAAACACATTTAAGCATCACATTTTCAGGAGCCTCTGGTCAATACGACCTGCTCCATTCAGAAGTTTGATTTGCACCAAAAACATGCTGGCTAATACTTTGTTTGTGACTGTGATTTGATGTGAGACTTGTTAAACAGCAGATATCAGCTCACCGTTTCCAGTCAAGTTACTTCTTTATAGTCTACCTAACTTGTATAATAGATTTTCAGACAGAGCAATGCCTATAGTTAGCATCACACCCCATGAAAATGTTGATGACTTCAGCTGCAAAGTAACAATATACTCAATATGGTACTACAATATGGTATAGAACGACTTGAATATGAAAAAAACTGGGGCTAAGGGGGAGTTAGGGAGTTCTGTAAGTAAATTGTATTGAACCTGTCTTATAGAATAACATTAGTTAATAGCAAAGTATTGATGAAGCCATTTGCAATTAAAGACATTATTGGGTACGTGACATCAACAGTGTGAAGAAAAGCGAATCATTGGTGAAGCAATTTGTCTGTAAAATCAAGAAAACAGACCTATAGACCTATAGCCAATGATGTTCTTGTTCATATTGTCTCCTTATGTATGTTAACCTCTTGGGTTCTGAGGATGACTTGCAGATAGCACCCGAAACATGTCAACAAGGTACACCGTATTACTGTATTGTCTTAAAAAAGAACCAAAGAAGTTAACAGACATACAGATAATCTATATAATGACAACCACTATTCATCAATGTACCTTTTACTGCGTACTTGGACTCTACCAGCCGATGTTATAGGCTATAGACCCAGAATACACACTGTACATACTGTGCAAAAACGTGAGTCTGGTCCTGTTTTCAAATGGACATGATTGACAGGTGGATTAGCCAGGCAGGGACATGTATGGAAAAAATATCACAGGGGTGTGAAAAACTTTGCATGTATATGTAAAACAAAGACGACCACTGTGCTCCTTCATTTTCCATGCATAACTGCACTGAAAAAATAAAATAAAATAAAATAAAATAAAAAAATTATAAAAATTGCATGCTCATGTTTGGCCACATTTGACGGGTTGAGATATCACTCTGGAGTCGCCAGACAAAGACTATTGTGCTTTCTATCATGTCAAATTAATTGAATAAACATGGCATCCTTTTATAGAGCTGTACTTTCTGAAATACTGCGGTCAGGTGCTCGTGGTCAGGGCAGCATTTGGTGTCACCGCACATGGGATTCCTGTGAGGGAGGTGAGATGTTACAGGGTGAAGATGTGAGGGAGAAAAGTCCATTTGCAGATTCAGTGTCATTTTATGTGAGAGGAGAGTCCATATGAGTGAGCAGGATGAATCCAGGGGAAAAGATGACGCATTTTAAAGATCTCACAATTATTAAAAGCAAAAAATAATAATAATAAGAGTGCAGATGTTGTGAAAAATAACAGAAGGATTGTGATGATTTGGTTGGCAGCAATAGGCAAATCTTGATTGTTTTGTTTTTAACCTTCATTCAATCTCTACTAATATACTACTAATATGTCTAACTACTACTATTTTTACATTTTTACTCTAAGAACTACTACAACTATAATGACATCTATGACAACTACAACAACTACTTTAGTGTTTTGTTGTTTTTTTTTGTTAGTTCATCTTTTGGCAACAGATTTATTACTTAAATTGATTTAAATATATAAGGTCTTCAATTTTTTGTAGAAATAGGTTCATGTGTATATTCTAATTGCTGGATGAAGCTCCTCCCTGCTCTTCAGTCGTCTTTCAGCAATGTCAAATAAACCTAATATATATCTAAACAAACATGCAGACTACATGTAGCTGAGGCTTGTGTGATGGATCTGATAGCTCTTCTGTTTGCATACTGTAAACCTCTGCTGTTAGCGTCAAATGAGCGAAGCCCACAGCCCTGCGCCCTGGTCCCATCAGTCCAGACGGGACAGGCCTTCATTATCAGCGCCTCTCACCTCCGCCCACAGCTGACACACGAGCGGCGGGCGGGAGGGCTGGAGGGGCTCTGGCAGGCTGGAGCTGGAGCTGGAGCTGCTGCTGCTGATGATGATGATGACGGTGATGGCGATGATTAAAATGGAGTCAGATCAGAGAGTTTTATCCACCGATAAGAAGTGTCATTTCCAAAAGAGTAATGGAGCAATACTTGGCAGCTCCTCATCAGTGAAAGAAGAGTGTTTGTGGGCGTTAAAAGTAAAACTGACTCTTGTGAGCTTTAATCCATGTTCAAATGTATAGAATAGAATTGAGTTGTCTTTTATTATTCACCTGTGCACATCTCCAAAGCTCAAAATGTGTAGGTATGTAAGGTGCATGGAGTTTAAAAACACAGTGGAGCACTTCTTGTATTACCACATGACATCACAAGATGGAACAGAATGTTTTCTGTTTGAGAGAAGAACTCAGCCTAAATATGCAGGTTTATGTGTTAAACGTCTGAACGAAACAACTCCAGGTATGTGCACAAAGAGGAAACAACATTATAATAGAGATAAAATAGAAAATTCTAACTTCTATTTTTTAAAGCAAGACAAAACTGTTGCTCTAGACTGGTTGATACTTGCCATGTTTATTTTTAGGTACAATACCTCAGCACATTTAGTAGACTGTGGAACAAACAACAAAAATGTCATCTTCCAGGGTGTTTTTGTGTGTGTACATTTATACGTGTACAGGGCGTGAGGCGGTGCCACTTGGTTGAGTTTATAGTAGAACCACTATACTCAAAGGCTTTGGTTTTACATGGAAGACATCAACAAATAAGCACTAAATGTCCCTTCAGCTTTCCTGAAATTCTGCAAAAAAGCAACGGGAAGCATCTCGGGAAAGGGAACCCTGCCCGTTTCTGCTCCGGCTCCTGCAATCCTGCCCGGCCTCATAATTTTCAATCTCAAAAAGCAGTACAGTAAGGCGGCTATCTCTCATGGAAATACGCCGCTGGGGACTTTATGCAATATTGCCACATGTATCCGGCAATTTCAAAAAAACATCCACATCAACAAAAAAGCGCATTGATAAGGGGAGAGCGAACGGGCATCTGGTGTATCTCCTGATTAGTGCGGAGGGGCTGTTTTGCATAAACGTGTGGCCCTGGGAGCGAGATGGGGACTGGGACAATAACCAGAATGAGATTGTGTGCGTGTGTGCGTGTGTATTTATACGTATGTGTGTTTGTGTGCGTTGGCTCTTGTCTGAAGCGTATGGGAAAACCGTTTAGTGTGAACCTCCAGGCGCTGCAGGCTCGGAGATGATGAGAAAGCACCGCACACAAAGGCATTAAACAGCCAATATTACAGTATTGGGTAAGTGCTGGTTTTGTTTAGGACCGGGATGCTAACAGAGAATAAACTGCGCAAGTCCATTCTCATTTATTGCTTCAGGAATGTTATTCAAAGGCTCGTGTACACACATAGGATTACTGCGATTGTGCTCCTGGGGCGTTGATCCAGGTAAACGTGATCAGACCATGACGGATACTCAACACAGATCTACTGAGGGCGCAGTACCTGTACAGGGCTTTACAGGGATTAGGGACAGTGTCACAAGGATTTCATTTTACATGGAATATAGTGTAATGTGAGGGGTTCTTAAGAGACCAGGTTTGCTGAAGATGTCAGAAGGTGAACGTTTGTCTAGGATGACTTTGTACTACTTTGAAGATGTAGAAAAATATTAGAAAAATGGTGGTGGAACGTAACAGTGTAAAAGTAGTAAAGTACTTAAGAATACATTTTAGGTATGCATACTTTTAACTATTTAACAGTGGATACTTATTATTGTTACTTCACTATATTTGACTGTGTGTATTTGTACTTTCCACTCCATTATCCACTCCATTTTTAAACAGAACTGAAGTTTTGTTTTTTTAAATACAGTTTATAGAGACCTGCTGAAAAGACGGTTTATTTTTATCAAGTTCACAGTTTGAGCAAACTAAAATACACAAATAAAAACAGCTGGAAAAAACAATTGATTCAATTGTTTCTGCCGAACAAAATTCAGCACAAAACTGTAACAAAGTCACTACATTTGAAGCTTTGTTGTAGATCTCAAAATACAGGCAAAATACTAGTTACTTTTTATTCTTTAACTACATTTTTAAACAAGTACTTTAATACCTTTCCTCAAGTAGATTTTTTTTTTAATGTGATACTTTGACTTGATGTTTTTGCTTCAAAATCTGTATTTTTAATTAAGTAACAAAACTGAGTACTTGATTACCACCAGTGTAGAAAACTGTACCTGCATGTGAGCTCGGGATAGGCTCATCAGCTTGTATTATTAGTTTGGATAAAATTCCTGATATTTAATGATACTGAACAATATTGGGAACACATAATGGAGTATATTATTATCTATTGCTTTTAATAACGACTTTGTTATACAACTTTAAGCTGCATATTTTTATTTTATTTTATTTTATTGGTACATTAAAAGTCAATATACATTAAAATCTCTCCTTGGTCATTTAAAGATGGACTATGGAGCTTTCCTATATTGACTGTCACCAGCTTGTTTCCAAGGATTATAAAGCTTTTCCTTGTTAGTTCCAAAGTATGGCATTAAAATATCTATCTCCATGGAGACTATGTATTTTTGAACAATTAAGACATAATTGACATAATTAACAAAATGCAAGATAATTTTGTTTAATGATATTTTGTGGAACATCCATGGAGGCATGTTGATGATGATGGATGTTCCCTTAACAAGAAAAGTTACAAAATACACCTTTAAGCAAACTGTGTAAAGTTTGGTGTAAGTACATTTGGCCCAGTATATGTGATAGTCCCTCCTGTGTGTGTCTGTGGCTCGGTGCTGTTCTCTCACTGTCACAGCTGCCTGTTCTATTCTGCCTCTGACATCAGGCTCAAACACACTGGATGAAATATGAAGCAGGCTTACATAAGCACGCTCCAGTCATCTGCACACACACAGCCCAGCTAAACGGCACAGGCTACACAAACTAGAACAAACACACAAATAGTTTTCACACTGTGTTCCCAATTGTACAAGAGTGCTTTGAGTTTGAGGTCTTCTGTTGTGGTTTCTCTGTTATAGGAAAAGCAGCTTGTGTTGGCTCCATGCGGTTTGGTAACTTCATTGTGGTTTATTGGCTGGTGAATTGATGTTAATTAGACATGAAACACATTCGAGAAAATCCATAAAACCACTGCATTTTAAAGTCGTGGCTTATCACTTCATCTGGTCTGCCTCCTGCTGGTGTCTTGTCGTGTCTCCATGGAGACGATCATGTGACGCTACCAGGCCGAGTTAAAGGTCAGATCTGGGGAGAGAGGTGCCCTCATTCAATTTTCAAGGTATATTTTAAGCAACAAAAACATCATCTTTATGCAAAAAAGATCAATTTAATGCCCTATTGTTACATTTGGGCACTATGGTCCCCCTATTTTTATTGTTTGTTTTTTTTGGTAGCTTATCTTTTTTTGGATAGTTAAGTTTTGGTGGCTCCTTATTTCCGGCAGAAGCCTTTAAATAGCGCGACCTCGGTGTTGAACATTGAACTTTAGAGACACAGATATAACATCTCCATGGACAAAAGCAGATGGTGACCCTTTTTTTTTCCCTTTTTTGGGGGGGAGGGTTTTAAATATCAACACTTTCCTAAAATAATCGCATAAGTCAATTTTTCAGGTTTTTCAGGGAACACAAAAAACTCCCCCCAAAATTGAAATTATGGCAATTATGGAAATTTTGCCTAAAAAAACTAAGTAAAGGTGATTATTTTCGGAAGGTGACGATATAATAGTTCTTAATATAGGCTTCGCATATGACAATGTTTATATCTAATTTGGAGAATACACAAGTTTTGGTTCGAAATGCTTAAAAAAATCATCCCACAAATCTCCAGTTCCATAGCAAAAAAAAAAAAGTTTAAAGGTTCTATATTGCACAAAATGGTTCTTGTGAGCTTTAAGCCATGTTAGAATGCTTTTGTTTCATTCACACATGTTTGAGTAACACTTTATTATGAATCCGTCTACATCTCCAAAGCTGAATGAAGTTTGAAAAAGCAATGGAGCACTTTCTGTATTACCACATGACATCACAAAGTGGAACAGAGTGTTTTCTGTCTAATGTGCAGCATTTACATGATAACTTCTACAAATGAATAAAACACAACTCCAGGTAAGTATTGTGATAAGAAAACATTATCACATAGATCAGAAAATAGTGTAATATGGGCCTTTTAAAATCAAACACACAAAACATAATACAATCAGAAAAAAAATCATAAATCACCAAAAGCACATTGTAGTAACACAAAAGCCGCACTGCTGCCCTACATCCTAAACAGCCTCCTTTTACTTTTCCACGCTGGCGGCAGCATTAGCCCAGCTCCTGTTTGCTCCATGCTCTAACCTGCACCCTGCATTCTCCTCCACACCATGTTTCTGCCTGTGTTAGGCTCGGGCACATTCGCTGCTTAAATAATGAGAGAATTCTGCGTCCCAAAGCAACACAGCTGTCAGGGGTGTGCTCCGAAAAAACATCAAAGCACCACAGCCCCAGTCTCTCTTCACACCTCATCAATTGTGCTCCAAATTCCCTTTTTCTGTCTTCCCTCTCTTTTGCGTTTAATTCGCCTCGTCTACTTAGCCCCGGTGACAAAGATTACTGCACTTGAAGTTGATCTGACTGCAGTACGGGTGGAGGTGAAAGTTGTAGTGTTCAACAGCAGTACGGGATGCAGGAGGCCACTGGAAAAGACTTATTCTTGACTACTATTACTGCTGAGGCTACTGCGTTTGACTTCTTTCTATAATCGAATGGAAAATGGGTGATATGATGGTAGAGGAGCAAGCCTGACAGTCAAATGAAGCTCATGAGGCCAGCAGGTACAGGATTTGATGCAGAGTTCCATATTAGGCATAGGAAAATAGTGAAATAAAACACCATGATTTAGAGATAGAACATTTTAAGACCAAAATAACTAGGATCATGCAGCAGTTACAGAGAGAGGGGTGATTTTTTTTTTCCATTCAAAGTGCCAATTTATATATACAGTCACATATTCTTAATGTGGGTTGTTCTGACCAAGCCTAGCTCAAGATTTGGAGATTTTCTGATTTTTGTTACACTGTTTTTTATTAAATGGCATTAAAGGGGCTATTTTACGCTAATCTCTGTTTTATGTTATAACCTGGAGTTGTGATTTGTTTCATTCATACATGTTTAACACACAAACTCTGTACACAAACGGAAAACACTTGCTCCACTGTGCTTTTAAACTCCATACACTTTCCTTGGAGTTATCCGGATAATTTCAGCTCGGGAATTGCCAATCTCTACTGAACTAAAGTTAAAAAGTAGTTGTTAACATGAAAACTTTAGCACTGTGACATCACAAGGTGGAACGGAGCATTTTGAGCTGTAGAGATGTAGACAGACTAATAATAAATGGTTCCTCAAACGTGTGAATGAAACAAAACGCCACTAAACTCCAGGTTTTTGACGATGTAACAACATTCTAACACGTCTTAAAGCTCTCAAGTGTTCGTTTTATTTAATGTAGGACCTTTCATGAATTAAAGTTTGTTTATTCATTTGTATATTTTTGGACAAGAAATGGTCCCAAGATATTAGAAAGTAAGTGCCATTCCAAAGCCTTGAGTCCACATGGAGCTCATAATTGGCTGGTTCTTCCACATGGCTCGAGAAGACTGAAAAAACGAAAAGACTAAACATATTTTCAGATGTCTTTTTTTTTTTTTTTCAGTGCGCAGTCAATAGTCCAATGTCACTTCCAAGTCTTTTTATTTACTCCAGCGTGTTAATTTAGTAGTTTCAGTTGGATATGAATAATAAGTATTTGTGTAACTATTCAGTACAAATTGAGCACACTTTTAACAGTGGCATCTGGGAGCACTTTTAACACTGTAGTAACCTTTTCCAATCTTCTCTTAAAATATTCACAACTCATTTAGCAAATCAGAATCTCAGCTTAAGTGTGCGTGTGTCAAAAAGCTCCTGACACATACTTTGAGGAGTTGATCTAGGTTTTCAGGCGGAAGAAAGAAAAGCAGATATATTTAGTTAACTGTCTGCTGACTTCTAAAAGGAGCCCTGCAGAAACAGCCTCATTGCATGCTGGGATATCATAGTGCATGACTTTCTTTGTTCTTGGTGTGTCAACATTTTAACTTCGACATTCTTTTTAAAATATTTCTTTATGCGACTGTGCGGTGTCAGAAAGGAGCAAAGAGGAGGCTGAGGAGATGTGATAGACTTTTGTACAATAGTTCGGGTCATTAGCGAAGTTTTGATGCAAAGCGCGTCCTGCTGTCTCCGCTTTGAACTAAAAATAGAACAAATCAAGTTTGGATTTATATTTCTGGGGTGTGAACAATCAACTTTACACTCTGTTTTGCAGTGATAGAAATATGTCAGCGTTCTACAGGCTTTGCAAAGGGGTTTGATGTTGTAAACTCGCAGCTAAAGCTCTGTTAAAATTAAGTAATAAGGTCATATATTCATATAATAATAAGTTATTAATAAATAGTAATGGCAAAAGGAAAATAAATTTG